>JARQOD010007758.1:0-38144 GCA_033576555.1 Oophaga sylvatica
GTACTGATCCTGATTACATCCTGTATTATACTCCAGAGCTGCACTCACTATTCTGCTGGTGCAGTCACTGTGTACATACATTACTGATCCTGAGTTACATCCTGTATTATATCCCAGAGCTACACTCACTATTCTGCTGGTGCAGTCACTGTGTACATACATTACATTACTGATCCTGTACTGATCCTGAGTTACATCCTGTATTATACCCCAGAGCTGCAGTCACTATTCTGCTGGTGCAGTCACTGTGTACATACATTACATTACTGATCCTGAGTTACATCCTGTAGATCTTTTATTATAAAAGTGAAAAACATAACAATAATAATAACAGAAACAAAACAAATATATAAACCAGAAAATAATCCGTATACTGAACACTGGTCCAGCCGCTCATTCTCTCCTCACACTCATATTATATATACAGAATAATAACTGACATTAACCCCTTAATGTCCACTGACGTGCAGAGTCCGTCATGGCAAGATGCCAGTTCCGGCACCAGGACGGACTCTGCACGTCATGCCTTTGATCTACCACTGCGTGTAAACACGCAGTGGTAGATCAGTGCCGACAGCTGTCACAGACAGCTGACAGGCACGGCAAGCGGTGTGGGGACCTTTGCCGTCGGTCCCCGCACTCACAGTGCTGTGATTGGTCAGTCAATCTGACTGACCAAACACAGCAGCGATCGCGCAGGAGAAGCTGAAATTTCAGCTTCCCCAGCGCGATCAGTGCAGGAGCCGGCGCTGCAGTGGCCAGGCTTCCTGCACTGACAGCCAGGAGCGGAGCCCCCACCGCCCCTGGCTGTTAACCCCCTGACTGCTGCGATCGAGAGCGATCGCAGAGCTCAGGGGGGGAGGCAGAGGGTCGGGAGCTCCCTCTGCCTCAGATCAGCGTCCCAGCGATGTAATCGCAGGGCCCGATCTCTGCCTTGATGACCCGGGGTTGTCATGACAACCTCCGGGTCATCTACCTACGGGAAGCTGCTGTGATCATGTCACAGCAGCTTTCCCCATAGGTACAATGCATTGCAATGCTGGAGCATTGCAATGCATTGTAACTGCAATCAAAAGTAAAAAAAGTGAAAGTCCCATAAAGGGATAAGTTGAAAAAAATCATTTTTTAAAAAAAATTGTAAAAAAAATATTAAAAAATAATTTAAAAAAAATCCCCTAAAAAATACACATTTTTATGTAATAAAAAAAATAAAAAACAAAAAAATACACATGTTAGGTATCGCTATGTCCGTAAAAATCCCATCTATAAAAGCTAACCCTAGTTAACCCCTTCAGTGAAAGCCGTAAAAAAAAAACACAAAAAAGTAGTAAATTATACTTTTTCCAAGCGGTATCATTATACCGCTTGGAAAAAGTGCAATAACACGCGATCAAAAAGTCAGATATAAATAATCATGATACCGCTGAAAACGTCATCTTGTCCCGCAAAAAACAAGCCACTATACAGCATCATCAGCGAAAAAATAAAAAAGTTATAGCTCGCAGAATAAACTGATGCAAAAATAATTATTTTTTCTATAAAATTCTTTATTGTGTAAAAAACGCCAAAACATAAAAAAAATATATAAATGAGGTATCGCTGTAATCGTAGTGACCAGAAGAATAAAGCTGCTTTATCAATTTTACCACACGCGGAACGGGGGAAAAAAAATAAAAAAAAAAAACAATTCCTGAATTGCTGGTTTTTGTTCATTCTGCTTCCACAAAAATCGGAATAGGAAGCGATCAAAAAACGTTATGTGCCCGAATATGGTACCAATAAAAACGTCAGCTCGTCCCGCAAAAAATAAGCCCACAGATAACTCTGTCGGCCGAAATATGGAAAAATTATAGCTCTCAAAATACGGCGATGCAAAAAATTTTTGCAAAAAATTATTCCAAAAAAAAGCATCTTTTAGTGTGTGACAGAAGCTAAACATGAAAAAAGGGTGTAAATCTGGTATCGCTGTAATCGCACCGATCCGAGGAATAAAGTCGCCTAATCACTAATACCGCACGAGGAACGGCGTAAAAAAGAAAACCAATTCTTCACCTTTTGTGGATTTGTTCATTGTGCCTCCCAAAGATCGCAGTAAGGCGATCACAGTGGTTCCCCCCCGCATATGGGGTATCAGCGTACTCAGGACAAAATGCACAATAGCTTTTGGGGTCCTATTTCTCCTGTTACCCTTATAAAAATAAAAATTTGGGGCAAAAAGGTCATTTTTGTGGAAAAAAATATGATTTTTTTTATTTTCACGGCTCTACGTTATAAACTTCTGTGAAGCCCTTGGGGGTTCAAAGTGCTGACCACACATCTAGATAAGTTCCTTGGGGGTCTAGTTTGCAAAATGGGGTCATTTGTGGGGGGTTTCTACTGTTTAGGCACATCAGGGGCTCTCCAAGCGCGACATGACACCCGCAGACCATTCCATCAAAGTCTGCATTTAAAAACGGTGCTCCTTCCCTTCCGATCTCTGCCATGCGTCAAAATAGTGGTTCCCCCCCACATATGGGATATCAGCGTACTCAGGACAAATTGCACAATAGCTTTTGGGGTCCTATTTCTCCTGTTACCATTATAAAAATAAAAATTTGGGGCAAAAAGATTATTTTTGTGGAAAAAAATATGATTTTTTTATTTTCACGGCTCTACGTTATAAACTTCTGTGAAGCACTTGGGGTTCAAAGTGCTCACCACACATCTAGAAAAGTTCCTTGGGGGTCTAGTTTCCAAAATGGAGTCACTTGTGGGGGTTTCTACTGTTTAGGCACATCAGGGGCTATCCAAACGTGACATGACACCCACAGACCATTCCATCAAAGTCTGCATTTGAAAAAGGCGCTACTTCCCTTTCGAGCTCTGCCATGCATCAAAATAGTGGTTCCTCCCCACATATGGGATATCAGCGTACTCAGGACAAATTGCACAATAGCTTTTGGGGTCCTATTTCTCCTGTTACCATTATAAAAATAAAAATTTGGGGCAAAAAGATTATTTTTGTGGAAAAAAATATGATTTTTTTATTTTCACGGCTCTACGTTATAAATTTCTGTGAAGCACTTGGGGGTTCAAAGTGCTCACCACACATCTAGAAAAGTTCCTTGGGGGGTCTAGTTTCCAAAATGGAGTCACTTGTGGGGGTTTCTACTGTTTAGGCACATCAGGGGCTATCCAAACGTGACATGACACCCACAGACCATTCCATCAAAGTCTGCATTTGAAAAAGGCGCTACTTCCCTTTCGAGCTCTGCCATGCGTCAAAATAGTGGTTTCCCCCCACATATGGGGTATCAGCGTACTCAGGACAAATTGCACAATAACTTTTGGGTCCTGTACCCTTTGGAAAATAACAATTGGGGGTGGAAAGATCATTTTTGTGGAAAAGATATGATTTTTTAATTTTACTGCTCTACGTTATAAAACTTCTGTGAAGCACTTGGGGGTTCAAAGTGCTCACCACACATCTAGAAAAGTTCCTTGGGGGGTCTAGTTTCCAAAATGGAGTCACTTGTGGGGGGTTTCTACTGTTTAGGCACATCAGGGGCTATCCAAACGTGACATGACACCCACAGACCATTCCATCAAAGTCTGCATTTGAAAAAGGCGCTACTTCCCTTTCGAGCTCTGCCATGCGTCAAAATAGTGGTTTCCCCCCACATATGGGGTATCAGCGTACTCAGGACAAATTTCACAATAACTTTTGGGGTCCTGTTACCCTTTGAAAAATAACAATTGGGATGAAAAGATCATTTTTGTGGAAAAAATATTATTTTTTAATTTACGGCTCTACGTTATAACCTTCTGTGAAGCGCTTGGGGGTTAAAAGCTCTCACAACACATTTAGATAAGTTCCTTGGGGGGTCTAGTTTCCAAAATGGGGTCACTTGTGGGGGGTTTCCACTGTTTAGGCACACAGGGACTCTCCAAATGCGACATGGCGTCCAATCTCAATTCCAGCCAAAAAAGTCAAATGGCGCTGCTTCCCTTCCGAGCTCTGCCATGCGCCCAAATAGTGGTTTACCCCCACATATGGGGTATCAGCGTACTCAGGACTAATTGCCCAATAACTTTTGGGGTCCTTTTATCCTTTGGAAAATAATAATTGGGATAAAAAGATCATTTTTGTGGAAAAAATATGATTTTTTAATTTTATGGCTCTACGTTATAACCTTCTGTGAAGCCCTTGGGGGTTAAAAGCTCTCACAACACATTTAGATGAGTTCCTTGAGGGGTCCAGTTTCCAAAATGGGGTCACTTGTGGGGGTTTCCACTGTTTAGGCACACAGGGACTCTCCAAATGCGACATGGCATCCAATCTCAATTCCAGCCAAAAAAGTCAAATGGCGCTGCTTCCATTCCGAGCTCTGCCATGCGCCCAAATAGTGGTTTACCCCCACACATGGTATATCGGTGTACTCTGGAGAAATTGTACAACAAATATTGTGGTTCATTTTCTCCTGATACCCTTGACAAAATTTAAAAAAATTGTGTCGAAAGAAAAATTTTGGGAAAAAAAGTTAAATGTTCATTTTTTCCTTCCACATTGCTTCAATTCTTGTGAAGTACCTAAAGGGTTAATAAACTTCTTGAATGTGGCTTTGAACACGTTGAGGGGTGCAGTTTTTAGAATGGTGTCACTTTTGGGTATTTTCTGTCATATTGACCCCTCAAATTCACTTCAAATGTGAGGTGGTCCCTAAAAAAATGGTTTTGTAAATTTTGTTGGAAAAATGAGAAATTGCTGGTCAACTTTTAACACTTATAACTTCGTAACAAAAAAAAATTTTGGTTCCAAAATTGTGCTGATGTAAAGTAGACATGTGGGAAATGTTATTTATTAACTAATTTTTGTGACATATCTCTCTGATTTAATGGCATAAAAATTAAAAGTTTGAAAATTGCAAAATTTTCAAAATTTTTGCCATATTTCCATTTTTTTCATAAAAAAACGCAAGTTATATTGAAGAAATTTTACCACTATCATGAAGTACAATATGTCACGAGAAAACAATCTCAGAATCGCCAAGATCCGTAGAAGCGTTCCAGAGTTATAACCTCATAAAGAGACAGTGGTCAGAATTGTAAAAATTGGCCTGGTCTTTAACCTACAAAATGGCTTGGTCATTAAGGGGTTAAATACTTTCACCTTCTGGTCCGGTCACCAAACAAAGTAATAACAAATAAATGAAATAAACAATAGCAAACAAAACTATATACATACATATTTTTATTTATTTTATTTTTTTTTTTCATTTTAACCCCTTAACCCCCAAGGGTGGTTTGCACGTTAATGACCGGGCCAATTTTTACAATTCTGACCACTGTCTCTTTATGAGGTTATAACTCTGAACGCTTCAACGGATCTTCGCGATTCTGAGACTGTTTTCTCGTGACATATTGTACTTCACGTTAGTGGTAAAATTTCTTCCATATAACTTGCGTTTATTTTTGAAAAAAACGCAAATATGGCGAAAATTTTGAAAATTTTGCAATTTTCAAACTTTGAATTTTTATTCCCTTAAAACAGAGAAATATGTCACACAAAATAGTTAAGAAATAACATTTCCCACATATCTACTTTACATCAGCACAATTTTGGAACCAAATTTTTTTTTTCTTAGGAAATTATAAGGATTAAAAGTTGACCAGCGATTTCTCATTTTTACAACAAAATTTACAAAGCCATTTTTTTAGGGACCACCTCATATTTGAAGTCAATTTGAGGGGTCTATATAGCAGAAAATACCCAAAAGTGACACCATTCTAAAAACTGCACCCCTCAAGGTACTCAAAACCACATTCAAGAAGTTTATTAACCCTTCAGGTGCTTCACAGGAGCTGAAGCAACGTGGAAGGAAAAAATGAATATTTAACTTTTTAGCCACAAAAATGATCTATTACAAACTTTTTTTTATTTTCACAAGGGTAAAAGAAGCAAATGGACAGATAAAGTTGTTGTGCAATTTCTCCGGAGCACGCCAATAGCCAATATGTGGAGGAAAACCACTGTTTGGGCACACGGCAGAGCTCGTAAGGGAAGGAGCGTCATTTGACTTTTTCAAACTAAAATTGGCTGGAATTGAGATTGGACACCACGTCGTGTTTGGAGAGCCCCTGATGTGCTTAAACAGTGGAAACCCCCCACAAGTGACACCATTTTGGAAACTAGACCCCCTAAGAAACTTATCTAGATCTGTTGTGAGCACATTGAACCCCCAAGTGTTTCACAAAAGTTTATAATGCCTGGGTCTGAAAAATAAAAAAAACAATTTTCCACAAAAATGATTTTTAGTCCCAAATTTTTGATTTTTCCCAAGGAAATTGGACCCCAAAAGTTGTTGTCCAATTTGTCCTGAGTACGCTGATACCCCATATGTGGGGGGGGAAACTGTTTGGGCGCACGACAGGGCTTGGAAAGGAAGTAGTAACGTTTTGGAATGCAGACGTTGATGGGGGTCATGTTCCGTTTGCAGTGCCCCAGATGTGCCTAAACAGTGGAAACCCCCACAAGTGACCCCATTTTGGAAACTAGACCCCCTAAGGAGCTTATCTAGATCTTTGGTGAGCACTTTGAACCCCCAAGTGCTTCACACAAGTTTATAATGCCCGAGCATGAAAATAAAAAATCAAATTTTTTCCCACAAAAATTATCTTTTAGTCACTAATTTTTTATTTTCCCAAGAGTAACAGGAGAAATTGGACTACAAAAGTTGATGTCCAATTTGTCCTGAGTACGCTGATACCCCATATGTGGGGGGGAACCACTGTTTGGGCGCACAGCAGAGCTCGGAATGGAAGGAGCACCATTTGACTTTTTCCAAACAAAATTGGCTGGAATTGAGATTGGACGCCATGTTGCATTTGGAGAGCCCCTGATGTGCCTAAACAGTGGAAACCCCCCACAAGTGACCCCATTTGGGAAACTAGACCCCCTAAGGAACTTATCTAGATCTTTGGTGAGCAATTTGAACCCCAAAGTGCTTCACACAAGTTTATAACGTAGAGCCGTAAAATTAAAAAATCATATTTTTTCCACAAAAATGATCTTTTCACCCCAATTTTTATTTTCCCAAGGTAACAAGACTCCAAAAGTTATGTGCAATTTGTCCTGAGTACGCTGATACCCCATATGTGGGGGTAAACCACTGTTTAGGTGCATGGCAGAATTTGGAAGTGAAGGAGCGCCGTTCGACTTTTTCAACACAGAATTGGCTGGATGCCATGTCGTGTTTGGAGAGCTCCTGATCTGCCTAAACAGTGGAAACCCCCAACAAATGACACCATTTTGGAAAATAGACCCCTCAAGGAACTTATCTAGATGTGTGGTGAGCACTTTGAACCCCGAAGTGCTTCACAGAAGTTTATAACGTACAGCTGTAAAATAAAAATCTTTTTTTTTTTTACAAAAATGATTTTTCGTCCCCAATATTTTATTTTCACAAGGGTAACAGAGAAATTGGACCCCAAAAGTTTTGTCCAATTTGTCCTGAGTACGCTGATACCCAATATGTGGGAGAAAACTACTGTATGGGAACACGTTGGGCTCGGAAGGGAAGTAGTGACGTTTTGGATTGCAGACTTTGATGGAATGGTCTAGGGGTGTCATGTCGCATTTGGAGAGCCCCTGGTGCACCTAAACAGTGGAAACCCCCCACAAGTGACCCCATTTTGGAAAATAGACCCCACAAGGAACTTATCTAGATGTGTGGTGAGCACTTTGAACCCCGAAGTGCTTCACAGAAGTTTATAACATACAGCCGTAAAAAAAAAAATCTTTTTTTTTTTACAAAAATGATTTTTTCGCCCCAATATTTTATTTTCACAAGGGTAACAGGAGAAATTGGACCCCAAAAGTTGTTGTCCAATTTGTCCTGAGTACGCTGATACCCAATATGTGGGAGTAAACTACTGTATGGGTGCACGTCGGGGATCGGAAGGGAAGTAGTGACGTTTTGGATTGCAGACTTTGATGGAATGGTCTGGGGGCTCATGTCTCATTTGGAGAGCCCCTGATGCGCCTAAACAGTGGAAACCCCCCACAAGTGACCCCATTTTGGAAAATAGACCCCACAAGGAACTTATCTAGATGTGTGGTGAGCACTTTGAACCCCGAAGTGCTTCACAGAAGTTTATAACGTACAGCCGTAAAAATAAAAAATCCTTTTTTTTTTTTTACAAAAATGATTTTTTCGCCCCCAATATTTTATTCTCACAAGGGTAACAGGAGAAATTGGACCCCAAAAGTTGTTGTCCAATTTGTCCTGAGTACGCTGATACCCAATATGTGGGAGAAAACTACTGTATGGGAACACGTTGGGGCTCGGAAGGGAAGTAGTGACGTTTTGGATTGCAGACTTTGATGGAATGGTCTGGGGCGTCATGTCGCATTTGGAGAGCCCCTGATGCGCCTAAACAGTGGAAACCCCCCATAAGTGACCCCATTTTGGAAAATAGACCCCCCAAGGAACTTATCTAGATGTGTGGTGAGCGCTATGAAACCCAAGTGCTTCACAGAAGTTTATAACGTACAGTCGTAAAAACAAAAAATCATTTTTTTTTTTTAAAAAATGATATTTTTTACCCCCAGTTTTTTATTTTCCCAAGGGTAACAGAAGAAATAGGACAAATTACACAATAACTCTTGGGGTCCAGAGTACACTGATACCCCATATGTGGGGGTAAACTACTGTTTGGGCGCATGGCAGAGCTCAGAAGTGAAGGAGCACCGTTTGACTTTTTCAATGCAGAATTGGCTGGAATTGAGATCAGACGCCATGTCACATTTGGAGAGCCCCTGATGTGCCTAAACAGCAGAAACCCCCCCATTCTATTTCCAAACCTAACCCCAACACACCCCTAACCCTAGTCCCAACCCTAACCGCAAACCTAACCCTAACACACCCCTAACCCTAATCCCAACCATAACCCTAATACTAACTTTAGCGCCAATCCTAACCCTAACTTTAGCCGCAACCCTAACCCTAATGGGAAAATGGAAATAAATACATTTTTTTAATTTTATTATTTTCCCTAACTAAGGGGGTGATAAAGGGGGGTTTGATTTACTATTTATAGCGGGTTTTTATGATTGGCAGCTGTCACGCTAAAAGACGCTTTTTATTGCAAAAAATAGTTTTTGCATCATCACATTTTGAGAGCTATAATTTTTGCATATTTTGGCCCACAGAGTCATGTGAGGTCTTATTTTTTGCGGGACGAGGTGACGTTTTTATTGGTACCATTTTTGAGCATGTGATGTTTTTTTATCGCTTTTTATTTCGTTTTTTGGGAGGTTAGAATGAACAAAAATCAGCAATTCATGAATTTCTTTTGGGGGAGGCGTTTATACCGTTCCGCGTGTGGTAAAATTGATAAAGCAGTTTTATTCTTCGGGTCAGTACGATTATGGCGATACCTCATTTATACCATTTTTTTATGTTTTGGCGCTTTTATAGAATAAAACCAATTTTATATAAAAAATTATTATTTTTGTATCGCTTTATTCTGCGAGCTATAACTTTTTTATTTTTCCGTTGATGATGCTGTATGGCAGCTCGTTTTTTGCGGGACAAGATGACGTTTTCAGCGGTACCATGTTTATTTATATCGGTCTTTTTGATCGTGTGTTATTCCACTTTTTGTTCAGTGGTATGATGATAAAGCATTGATTTTTTGCTTTGTTATTTTTAATTTTTTTTAAGAGGTTCACTAAAGGGGTTAACTAGTGGGACAGTTTTATAGGGAGGGTCGTTACGGACGCGGCAATACCAAATATGTGTACTTTTATTGTTTTTGTTTTTTATTTACAGGAAAAAATGAATTTATTGGGGAATATTTTATTTTTTTTTTTATGATTTTTTTAAACAATTTTTATTTTTATTTTTTAACTTTTTTACTTTGTCCCAGGGTGGGACATCACTGTATTTTAGCAGATCGCTGGTGTGACAGTGTGCACAGCACTCTGTCACACCAGCGATCGCTCTGGCATCGCTGCAGGCTTCTCAGTGCCTGCTCTCAGCAGGCACTGAGGAAGCCGCCTCCCTGCAGGACCCCGGCGCCATCTTGGATCCGGGGACCTGGAGGGAGGACGGACCCTCGGAACAGCGCGACACATCGCGCTGCTCTGAGGGTCTCAGGGGAGCGCGCAGGGAGCCCCCACCCTGCGCGATCCTCCCCTGTGCCCCGGGTACACCGCGACCATGTTTGATCGCGGTGTGCCAGGGGTTAATGTGCCGGGAGCGGTCCGTGACCACCCCTGACACATAGTGCCGGGTGTCAGCTGTGATAATCAGCTGACACCCGGCCGCGATCGGCTGCGCTGCCCCCGGGAGCGCGTCCGATCGCTGGGACGTACTATCCCGTCCATGGTCATACGGGCCCAGGTACCATGGACGGGATAGTACGTCGGATGGCAGTAAGGGGTTAAATAAAATAACCATAAACTATACAAATATATACAATATTAAGTTACTGACCACCCCACACTCAAACCCACCATTCCCAACCCCCGCACTGACCTGAGAGCTGGTCCTGCGTCTCATGCCTCAGTCCATGTCCAACGTCCACAGGCCAGATCAGGCAGTGCCAGTTTTCCCCCAAACACCCTGGTGTCCCATAGTCCCACAAGATAAACCCACCTCCCCCCTTTCCCCACCACCCAACCTAACACCTACACCCACATCTATATCTCTATATACAATATATACAGAAAAACACTGCAATAAACACAAATCACAAAGCCCTGGTTCGGTGCCTGCAGCCCTACATCACTGTATAATCAAACAAAACAAAAATCTACAGTGTCAGCAGCAGCCCACCACCAGGAAAGGAGATGACCAGACTAGGGCACACTAAAAGAAAAGCCCCTCCAGAGGAGAGCGGTCCTACGTGTGCCCAGTCTCTCATACTCCAGAGAGCGCACCTTCACCAGGTCACCGAGTATGGTCCTAAACACATCGTCCACTGGGAGGATTTTCCGTTGCGTCGAGACTAAGCACCGTGCGTTCCACGTGTGATACCTAACCGCTGCGCTAACTAGAAATAAGGTGCAGCGGTCCCGACTACCAAGGTCTCTGAATGCTCCATAGGCCCATTCCGCATAGGAGAGACCGGCCAGCCGAGACCAGCCAATGGAGGTGCCCACCCTGTTGTACACCTCTGTGTTGAAGGGACAACGAAGCAGGAAATGGTCCATGCTTTCCAGCACGGTACCACAATGCTCCCGAGGACAATTCCTGTCCTCAGAGCTCCTACACTTCAGATTGTCCCTCACACACAGTTTTCCCATGGAAGCAGCGCCAAGCCAAGTCCCAAAACTTCGAGGGGATCCTGATAGAATTCAAAAGATGCAAACCCACCCCAAGATCCCGACTTGGGCAGTCCCTGAGCGCCAGAGGCCTCTGGAAATGGGTCAAAAGAACCCTGTTGTCAAGGAGTTTCCTTGGCAGAGTCCTGATCTCCCACATTCCCAGACCCCACCGGCGAATTACCTTCAGAACCAAGGTAGCGTAAGCCGGAAGATGTCCATGCGGTGTGCGAAGATCCTTCACTTGCCCTCCTGTCTCCCATTCCTGGAAGAAAGGCTGAAACCATCCCTTACAGGAGAAAACCCACGGAGGAGCCCTCTCTTTCCAGAGGTTTGCAATATTGATCTTAATGAAGGTATCCACAAGGAATACAACAGGGTTGACCATGCCCAACCCTCCTAGTCTCCTCGTACGGTAAGTAACCTCCCTCTTGACCAGGTTCAGTCTATTCCCCCATAATAGTTGGAAGAACAAACTGTAGACCCGAGTCCAGAGAGACTCCGGCAAGATGCACACACTGCCCAGATAAATCAGTAAAGGGAGCAGGTAAGTGTTGATCAGGTTTACCCTTTCCCTTAGGGTCAAAGACCAACCCTTCCATTGGTTCACCTTCTGAGTGGCGATCTCTAGCCTGCTGTCCCAATTTTGTTTGGGGTAATCCCCCTGGCCAAATTCGATGCCAAGGACTTTTGCAGAGACTTTGGGTCCTGGAAGGGTGTCCAGGATATCAAAACCAGGATCTCCTCCTCCCAGCCAGAGACTCTCACACTTATCCCGGTTGATCTTGGACCCGGATGCCTCAGAGTAGCGATCTACCTCTGACATCAGCCATCCTGCCTCCTCATGAGAGGAAACAAAAATGGTAACATCATCGGCATATGCCACCACCTTCAGAGTGGCTTCCGGTGCTGCCCGGTCCATCCCGATCCCGGCAAACGGTCCACGCTCCACCTTCCTAAGAAGTGGGTCAATCGCAAACACGTACATCAGCGGGCTCAAGGGACAACCCTGGCGAACACCAGATCCAACCTCAAAAGAGCTGCCAATCCAACCGTTCACAAGCGGGAAACTCTCAGCCCCACCGTACAAGGTCTTAAGCCAATCAACAAACCCCCCCAGCAGGCCAAATGTAAGGTTCTATGTATATATTCCTGAAACTCAGTTTGTTCGTCAGCCATTTTACTTTCTGTCTTGCTGCAGCTATCTTGCCCTCAGTCAAAATGGAGTTTCCAGCTTGCATGTTCCCGCCCTGATTCTCTCCTTTGCTTCTTAAGCAGCCACAGCTGAGCAATCAGTGCTTCAGAATCTAGCCTGCAGTGAACCTGTGACTTGACTCCTGTAAGCCTTGGACCTTGTACTCCAGCTATTCCTACTGAGGAACTCTGAAGCACTTGTGGACTCTGAACCCTGCTCTTTGAAAGACCCATGTTTGCATGGACTTACGGTAACAGAGAAGAAGATCCTGAATCTGTATTGGAGAGTGATTGCTGAGCTTGGATTACTCTGGCCTGCTGTGTCTCCTGTTTCTGTGTCTGCAAACTGTGTGACTATTTCTGCCAACTTGTATGAAGTAATACAGGACTTTTCTATATCAAACCTGTGACTCCTGTGTTTTCATCGCACCCAAGCACAAGACGCTATATGAACTGTACTACATACATTACAAGATTCTGAAGCCAAAACGTTAGTGTCTGCTGGGTCTGGAAGGCTGTGTCTGCTGTACTGTGGATATCAGACGTCCGGTTGTACTTTCTGTGATGACAGTGGTTGTGACTTCTCACAACCATTCCAGGTGAGCAATTCCCTTAAGTTTTTTCTTTTTGCAGTGTTACCACAGGTAAACACTATTGTTTTTTTTTTTTTTCCTTTCTTTTCTTTTCTCTTTTTTGTCTGCTGTAACTCTGGATATCAGATGTCTGGTTGAAACTTTCTGTGATGATAGTGGTTGTGACTTCTCACAACCATTCCAGGTGAGCAGTTCCCTTAATTTTTTTTTCTCTCTGCAGTGTTGCCACAGGTGAACACTATTGTTTTTTTTTTTCTCTCCTCTTCTTCCAGTAATCCTGTCTTAAAAGATCTGGAAAATGGAGGCCCGCATAAAGGAACTTTGCGGAGTGACTGATAATATCCTTGCAGATTTGCAGAATTTAAAGACCCGTTTTACAAATCTACAGGACCTCAATAATCACAATTTGCAAGTGGTTGGACAGACTACCCAGGATTTGCGAGCCAGGATTGAGGTTCTAGAGGGGCGAGTCCAGGCTCCTGCCGTAGCCCCGAGTGCTGGGATTCCCAAGTTGCCCCCTTTTCGTTTTGGCGGTGAACGTGAGAAATTCAGGGGATTTATTAATCAATGCAATCTTTTTTTTTCTGCACATGCTTCACAATTTCCCACTGAACGATCTAAGGTGCTTACTATAATTATGTTGCTTACCAACAAGGCTTTAATGGGGCAAACCCTCTGATTGAGACTGAGGATGATTGTTTGAATCACCTTGATGATTTTATTTCAGCCATGGGGCAGGTGTTTGATGACCCCAATCGAGGTGCAACAGCTGAAGCAGCCATGTTAGCTTTGCGCCAAGGTAAGCACTCGGTAGCTGAATATGCCTTGGATTTCAGGAGATGGGCCCTTGATACCACCTGGGACAGTTCCGCCAAAAAATCTATTTTTCGAAAGGGGTTATCTCCACTGATTAAGGATGAACTTGCTCGTGCCGACCCTCCCACTGCGTTAGGTGACTTTATTAACTACTGCATCCGTATTGATACTCGTCTGACTGAACGCAGGCAAGAGAGATGGTTCGAAAGCAATCGTACTAACCTTTTCCTACCTTCCTCTCCAGCTAAGGAACCTTTGAGTAGGATTACACGGGAACCTGAACCTGAACCCATGCAGGTAGACTCTTTACAACGACGGGTTAGTGATGCACGCAAGGAACATCGTTTTAAGGAGAATCTATGTTTCTATTGTGGTAAGTCAGGGCACTTCATTATAAACTGCCCCAGCCGTTCTCGTAAGACTACTGCAGCACTCATTCATTGTGAGTGTTGCGAGAGGGGATCTGTCAGGTCCGAGCCTCAGGCTCCAGAGAGATCTGCAGCAACAGATCTTGATTTCTCGGACTTAAACTCCGTTACCTCTGAGGACGTTGACTGTGTAAACGCTGCCATTTTTTAAGTTTCCTCAGCGGTGTCCCAGCTGAGTTGTAAGAAAAACAATTCTCATTGCTTTCTTTCCATCAAACTCTGGGTTGACTCAGCTTGGGTGTCTAGCTCTGCTATGATCGACTCAGGGGCAAGTGGAAATTTTATGGATGTCTCCTTTGCTCTGAAACAGGGAATACGTTCAGTGAAGAAGGCTACTCCAGTACAGATGGAAACTGTGGATGGCTCCCTGCTGACCTCTGGACCAGTGGATCAGGAAACAGAGCCTTTGAGGGTTCTTATGGGTAAAGATCATCAAGAGAAACTGTCCTTTATGCTTATCTCTTCTCCCCACTTTCCCATTATTCTAGGGCTACCATGGCTGCAGGCTCAGAATCCTACCATTAACTGGGAGACCAAGGAATTACACTTTCCAGAGAAACAGATGAGTCCAAAAGTTTCAGCTTGCTCTGTTCCTAAAGGAATCATGTCAGTCCCTGAACTACCAGCTGTATACCAGGACTATGTGGATTTATGTGACAAGAAGAACGCTGACCAGCTTCCTCCTCACCGTCCATATGATTGTCCAATTGAATTATTGCCTGGAGCAGAGATACCTTTTGGTAAGATCTACCCCCTGGCGGGGCCCGAGCTAAAGGCTTTAAAGGATTACATAGATGAAAATCTAGCCAAGGGCTTCATACGCCCCTCTTCATCTCCTGCAGGTGCACCCATCTTCTTTGTAAAGAAGAAAGATGGATCTCTGAGACCATGCGTAGACTATAGGGAACGCAATAAGGTTACTATTAGAAACCGTTATCCATTGCCTTTAATCCCTGAGTTATTGGAGAGAGTGCGACATGTCAAAATTTTTTCTAAACTAGATCTTCGTGGGGCCTATAACTTAGTCCGTATTAGACCTGGGATGAATGGAAGACTGCATTCAGGTCACGCTATGGACACTTTGAATATCTAGTTATGCCTTTTGGTCTGAGTACCGCCCCAGCCACTTTCCAACACTTGGTGGATGACATCTTCAGGGATCTCCTAGATACATTCGTGGTAATTTATTTGGATGATATTCTAATTTTTTCTAACTCCACAGAGGAACATCATGGACATGTGAGAATGGTCTTGGAACGTCTAAGACAAAATCATCTTTACATCAAACTTGAAAAGTGTGAATTCCATAGGACCGAAATTCAATTTCTGGGTATGTACTGTCTACACAAGGAATTAGTATGGATGGAAGCAAAACCCAAGCCATCAAGGATTGGCCAAGTCCTAGAAATGTGAAGGAGGTACAGCGCTTCATCGGGTTTGCCAACTTCTATAGACGTTTCATTAGAAATTTCTCTGAGGTAGTGTCACCTATCACTCAACTTACCCGGAAAGAGTCTAGGTTTTCCTGGACTCCCCAAGCCCAGGAAGCATTTTCCCGTCTAAAAGATAAATTTACCACTGCACCTATCCTAGTACATCCCAACCCCGAGCTTGCCTTCATAATAGAGGTGGATGCTTCAGACTGTGCCGTTGGAGCTATACTCTCTCAGAGAACAGGTGAGAAGAATGTCTTGCATCCCTGTGCCTTCTTTTCCCAGCAGTTGTCTTCGGCTGAGAGGAACTACGATGTGGGCAATAGAGAGTTGTTGGCCATTATTGCCGCCTTCAAAGAATGGAGACACCTTCTTCAGGGAGCTGCACAGCAAATAGTCGTCCTGACAGACCATCGTAACCTTGAGTTTATCAGGTCGGCTAAGTGCCTGACTCCTCGCCAGGCTCGCTGGAATCTTTTCTTAAACCAATTTAATTTTATCATCTCTTATAGACCAGGATCGCGCAATGGAAAGGCTGATGCACTCTCTAGGATTTACTCAGCAGAGACACGTCCAATTACTCCTCCTAAGACTATTCTTCCTGACTCTAGATTCCTAGGAGTAATTCATAATCAAGACCTACTTAAGGACATCAAGGAAGCATACCATGCGGATTCCTTTTTGGCACAACCCCCAAGGGACGTAAGTCTTGTCTTTAAGAATGGTGTGTGGATTCAGGGACAACGTCTGTATATTCCTGAAACAGTCAGATTAAGAGTATTGCAACTCATTCACGATTCCAAGATAGCTGGGCATAGAGGAATTCTAAAGACACAGGAATTTCTTTCTCGTTTCTTTTGGTGGCCCACTTGCAGGAAGGATGTTTTGAATTATGTCACTTCATGTGAGGTCTGTGCAAGATGCAAAACACCTCGCTCCTCACCAACTGGTCTGTTACAGCCTCTTCCCACCCCGTCCCGCCCGTGGGGATCCATTTCTATGGACTTCATTGTGGAGTTACCAACCTCTCAGGGGAAGAACACCATTCTAGTGGTGGTTGACCGTCTAACAAAGGCAGCTCATTTTATCCCTTGTGTCGGCTTACCCACTGCAAAACAGACATCAGATTTGATGATTAAAGATGTGTTTCGCTTACATGGAGTACCGGATGAGGTTATTTCGGATCGAGGGGTGCAATTCACTTCTAGGTTTTGGCAAAATTTCTGTGCAGCATTGGACATTAAAGTAAACCTTTCTTCTGCTTTTCATCCCCAGACTAATGGACAGACCGAACGAACCAATCAAACCCTGGAGCAGTATCTCCGCTGCTTTATCTGCCACCTACAGGATGATTGGGTGGATCTACTTCCATTAGCTGAGTTCTCGTATAACAACTCTCAGAGTGCCTCCACTAAACAGTCTCCTTTTTACTCTAATCTAGGTTATCATCCTAACATTCTACCACGATTTCCCATAGAAACGCCTCTTTCAGCCACTGCTGGTAAAATCACGTCTTTACAGAAGAATATGGATCTTCTAAAGGAAAATCTGGAATCGGCTCAAGAAAGGTACAAGAAAGCAGCAGATAAATTTCGTAAACCTGCACCAGCTTTCAAGGTAGGAGACTTGGTCTGGCTGTCAACCAGAAATCTTAAGTTAAGGATTCCATCGTCTAAGTTGGGACATAAGTACATTGGACCCTATAAAATCAGTAAAATTATAAGTGCCGTTGCTTGTCGTCTTCAACTGCCCAGAACTATGAGAATCCACCCTGTCTTTCATGTATCCCTACTAAAGGCTGCGACACCCAATACGTTTCCTGGACGTTCCTCTCCTTGCCCTGACCCAGTGCTAGTCGATGGTCAGGAAGAATTTGTGGTGGAAAGGATTTTAGATTCCAGGTTGTATAGAAATCAGTTACAATATCTGATTAAATGGCAGGGCTACCCAGTGGAGGACAACTCATGGGAACCGGTCAATAACGTTAATGCTCCTCGCTTGCTCCGTCAGTTTCATCAGAGGTACCCACACAAGCCTGGTCTGAGGTCATCCGGAGGTTGTCCTTAAGGGGGGAGTAATGTAAGGTTCTATGTATATATTCCTGAAACTCAGTTTGTTCGTCAGCCATTTTACTTTCTGTCTTGCTGCAGCTATCTTGCCCTCAGTCAAAATGGAGTTTCCAGCTTGCATGTTCCCGCCCTGATTCTCTCCTTTGCTTCTTAAGCAGCCACAGCTGAGCAATCAGTGCTTCAGAATCTAGCCTGCAGTGAACCTGTGACTTGACTCCTGTAAGCCTTGGACCTTGTACTCCAGCTATTCCTACTGAGGAACTCTGAAGCACTTGTGGACTCTGAACCCTGCTCTTTGAAAGACCCACGTTTGCATGGACTTACGGTAACAGAGAAGAAGATCCTGAATCTGTATTGGAGAGTGATTGCTGAGCTTGGATTACTCTGGCCTGCTGTGTCTCCTGTTTCTGTGTCTGCAAACTGTGTGACTATTTCTGCCAACTTGTATGAAGTAATACAGGACTTTCTATATCAAACCTGTGACTCCTGTGTTTTCATCGCACCCAAGCACAAGACGCTATATGAACTGTACTACATACATTACACCATATCTCAGAAGGACAAACCAGAGGTACTCGTGATTTACCCGATCAAACGCTTTTGCCTGGTCCAGTGACAGCATGTACCCCTTCCAGTGACCAGCCCTACCCTGCTCCACTGCCTCTCGAACACAGAGCACAGCACTAAATGTGCTGCGGCCTGGAACAGAGCAATGCTGGGCCTCCGAAAGGAGTCGGGGTGCAAATTTCACCAGCCAATTAAACAGCACCTTTGCCAGAACCTTCCTGTCTGCATTGAGAAGCGCTATGGGACGCCAATTCTCAATACAAGATGGGTCCTTGCCCTTTGACAAGATGATCAGGGCAGACCTCCTCATTGACTTCGGCAGAGCATCCGAGGAAAGACACTCATTGAATACCTCAGTCAAGAGGGGAACCAAAGTGTCCTTAAAGGTCTTATAGAATTCACATGTTAAGCCATCTGGACCAGGCGATTTTTTGGGGCAAGCCCTTCAATCGCCAACTTAACTTCCTCTTCTCTGATCATCTCTGTCAAAACATCAAGAGAGGGGTCTACCCCTGGCTCAGGGATGGCTTCGGCCAGGAAAGCCGACATCTCATCCCAATCAAGATCCCTCTTCCCCAAGAGGTGCGAGTATAAGGATCTGACGACCTCCAGGATCCCTGATCTGGATCGTCTCAGGGACCCCGTAGTGTCGATCAGTCCTGTAACCACTTTACTATTCACTGACATCTTGCAGTTTCTGTAAGGGTCGGGAGAGCGTTACTTCCCGTAATCCCTCTCAAAAACCAAAGATGCGTGTCTATCATACTGACACCTCATAAGCAAAGATTTCACTCTGGAGATCTCCTCACGGCTACCTCCAGTTGAGACAAGATGCTCGAGTTTCCTCCTCAGACCCTGATACAGGCGGTACCTGCTCAGACTTCTGAGGCTCGAGAGCTGGCTGAAGAATCTCGCAACCCTTTTCTTGAACATCTCCCACCACTCTGACTTACTACTACAAAGATCCAGTAAGGGTACCTGGCTCTGAAGAAAATCCTCAAAGGACTGTCTTATCTCCGCTTCTTCCAAGAGAGACGAATTGAGCCTCCAAAAGCCTCTTCCCATCCGGATGGTTTCTGTAACATTCAGAGAAAACAAAATTAAACAGTGGTCGGAGAACTCCACCTCAACAACAGACACTGCTGAAGAGACAGCTTCCTCCTTTAAATAAAACCTATCTATTCTGGACCTACAGTTACCTCTATGATAGGTGAACCCCTCGTGGCCTGGGGTGTGCCGGATGTGGACATCCACCAGGCGAGCCTCACTAGCTATACTATTAAGGGCGACGCTATCATAAGTCAGCTTATCTCCGGAACCTCCTCTATCTCGGGGCCTCGTGACAGCATTGAAGTCCCCTCCAAAGACAACTTGCCGACTTGTAAAAAGGTAGGGCTTGATCCTCATAAAGAGACATTTCCGGTCCCACTTAGATTGGGGACCATAGATGTTAATGAGCCGGAGCTCTTGTCCCTTCATGAGGACATCTAAGATCAGGCACCTCTCCATTTCTAACTCAATAACCGTCGGCATTCCACAGGTGCGGTAAAAAGGACCGCCACTCCGCTATACGGCTCGGCCGCAAGAGACCAATAGGAGGGCCCGAGTCTCCACTCCCTCTTAGCCTTAAACACATCAGCCATGTTCGGCAGCCTGGTCTCTTGCAAAAAGAAAATGTCAGCTTCAACCCCGCTGAGAAAATCAAAGACCGCAAATCTAGCTGTATTTGACTTTATGCTGGCGACATTAATGGACGCCAGCGTCAACGGAGTGGGTACCGCCATCATTGGTGATTGAGTTAAATGGCTTTCTTCTTCCCACTCCCCTTATTCTCCGCCTCAGAGGAGGAATCCTTCCCCCTCTTTAATGACACAGAGGTGTCCATTCCCGCATGTTTTTCCTGTTTATCGTCTTCGTCTCCGGATTCTGAGCCAGTCCCTCCCTCCAAGGACCTTACATCCCTAGAAGAAGGAGACTCGGCACCCCCTGTAAGCCCTGCCGAAGCCGGAACCTCACCCTCAGATTCATCCTCAGAGGAAGAGATGTTCTCCAGGGCTTGGAACCGGTTAGAAAGACCAACCAGAGGGGAGTCAGTTTTTCCTTCCTTAGGTACCTTGGTCAGAGCGGGAGAAGATGTTTTATCTCCCTTCTTTCTCTTCTTTTTGGTGCCGAACTTACGCTTGTTCTCTAGCCACAGCCTATTATCCTCATCCATACTTTCATAATGGGAGGATTCCGAGGCAGTGGCGCTTTCCTCCCTGTGGATCCTCCTGATCTCCTCATTCAACTCATCATCCCTCGGGGCCTCAGCAGCAAGACTGGCGTCCAGGACAGGGGCCGCCCTAGTAGCCCGGGGCTCGCCCAGCTACCTCTCCTGTCTGCGGTTGTCTAGACGCCTCAGCTGGGCAGGCGTCTTTTTATTGCTTTTCCTTCTTGGCCCCTCAGCTCCCTCACCCCTGCTAGTCCCTTCCCCAGCAGAATCAGGCTCACGGCTTTCTCCCACCGGAGTCACGACTGCATTAGCAAAGGAGCGAGGACAACAGCTGAATGAGTGACCTAAGTCACCACACAGGTGGCACCTAATCACAACACAAGATGCAGCAAGATGGCCGACATCCCCACACAAAGCACATTTCTGCACAGTGCAGTTTGCACTAAAGTGTGTGGGGTCGCCGCACTTGTGACAGAGCTTCGGTTGCCCCTGGTAGAAGACCTGGATACGATCCCTACCCAGGAAGGCAGATGATGGAATGTGGGCAACCGTACCACCTGAACGCTTAAGTTTTACCATAAACGTCCAGGCCCCTGACCAGATACCAAACTCATCACGGTTCTTCTTTGGCATTTCCACCACCTCTCCATATCGGCCAAGCCACGTCATGATGTCATAGCAAGAAAGAGACTTGTGACAAGTTATCACGGTCACTTTCTTGACTTGGTTTTGGCGAGACACCACCTGAATGGCAAAGTCTCGCCAGCCGGGCTCATTTTTTGCCAACTCATAATTCGACCAGAAGAGCTCAAGCCCCTCCGGCCGAACAAAGCTGACATCAAACTCAGGCGTGGAATAGGGATGTATCAAGGCATAGATGTCAATCGCCTTGAAGCCCATCTTCAGCAGGAGCTCCACAACCTTAGACCTTGGAGGACACGCATCATTGCCCCTCCACCGAAGACGGACCACATTCCTACGCACACTACCCGGCCCGGCTGTTGGGAGGGGCCATACTGTATCCCCACCATTTTGCTCTCGGAAGGCCCCGAGGCCATGCCTCTCTATCCAGAAGGATAGATCAACCTCTCGACCCTCTACCATTAGTAATCTCTCCCCCTTCTTTAGAGCCCTCAGGAGACGCCGTTGCAACATGCCGTCTCCAGAGCCCGAAGACGAGGAGGATGCCCTACTTTCCCCGGAGGTGACAGTGGCATAACTCCTCATGGGTTCTGCCACCACCGGGGGGCAACCGGACCAGTGATCACATCCACACCAACAGTCTCACCATGAACCACCTCCATAACACCCTCACCCTCCACCAAACCAGCAGCCACACCACTAGAGAGAGAATTTTCCACATTCGTACCCCCCACCACATTCACTCCTGCTGGACCAGTGACACCAGGGGGTGACATTTTAACCTCCGCATCATCAGGCACAAGGGCTCAGTCTCCTCCACATCACTGGAGGCAACCTCACCCCTGGTCTTGCGTGCACCCTCCGCATCATCAGTTGATATTTTCCGCTGCTTTACTGCTGGTATCAGGCGCCGCTGATCCTTAGCTGCTGTGAGGCGCCGCTGGTCAACAAGATCCTGATATAAAGAACTTTGGGAGGATCGGTACTCGCAGCCCCGGCAACCCCCTCACACTGCCGCCGCTTCTCAACTAAGTGATCAGCGGCAACAACATTCAGGGGCGCCGAGGCTGCCGGAACTTCCCCCGACACTGGGCCGCTCCCCCCTCCCACTGAGGAGCGCACCACAGTATCGTGGCCTGACCGTTCGCCCGCCGTCGGGCCGCCCTCACTGTCCAGCCTCTCGGCTGATGCACCTGCTGCTACGTCCCCGCTACTACAAGCAGAGACGGAGCTCTGCGCCTCACTACCGTGCTTTGTAATCTCCCCGCGCCTTTGCACCGGATCCACAGCAGAACCCGGGCTGGGCTGGGCAACGGGGCTTATACAGCGAGCTGACCCTGCAGCCGACTCAGGGGGTACAGGGAGGGGGGCATATACATAGCTTACCGCTTCCTGCAGCTTGGGCTTGGTGGTCTTTGCTTTTTTCTTCCGGCCCCCAGGTGCCTCCTCTGGTAAATCTTCACCAAGATGGAAATTCTGAAGGCACACTGGGGACTCCAGGAGCTTGATCTCCGCCATTAGCGCCCCTCCCTGGCCGCTGTTGTCACTGTCCTCCCCAGAGTCAGCAGGACTGTGACCAGATGTTAATGTCGCCTGTCCTGCAGGGAGCTCGCTGCACGTTGCCTGCGGGTGACTTTGTAGGCTGCCAGGCGGGACTTTCTGCTGGTCATCATCATCATCATCCACTGGCTCTCAGGCTGCAGCCCCATCTGCCTTTGCTCTCTGTTATCAGCCATTTCTCTGAATCTGTCTTCATTAATTAGTTTTTCTTTAAAGGGACCACTCTTCTCTCTGATGAACGCTTTCCTTACCTCCAGCTTATTTATTTCAAGCTTCAGTCTCTTTACCTCTGCCTGGAGCTGATTCTTCCTGGCTTTGGAGGAACCTGCAGCTTTGGCGCTTGTGCAGCGCAGCTCCTCCCGGAGCCTCCTGATGGTCTCACTCGCGTCTTCATACTCACGGAGGTGGCTCATGACCCGGGAGGCATAGGTGGACATAGACTCCCGGGGTCTCTGCAGCACCCAACCCTCCTCAGTGAGGTCGGCCTCACCTCCGTGAGCACTCAGCTTTCCTCCGGAAGGACCGCCATCTTGCACGCTGCTGGCAGGCTTCTCCTCCATGTTGGAAGCCTTGCGGCTTCTCTGGGTTTCTGCAGACTTGGGAGGAGTAGGAGCCGCATTGCTGCGACTCCTGGTGGAGCGTCTCACCCCCAAGTCCTCTGATGTGCAGGCCGGTTGCTGGTTTCTTCTGCCCCCGGCCGGCCTGGCCCGGGAAACAGAAGCCTGGGACTTGGCTCCTTCACACATCCCAGGAAACCCACTCCTCCCTGGGTAGGAGAGAGCAGGTCCCTGGGTGGAGAGGTGGTGGTTCTCTGGAGGTCAGGAACACACAGCAGGATCACTGTCGACCGCACCCACAATCACCACAATGAGCAGCAGCTGAACAGAGCTGCACTCACTATTCTGCTGGTGCAGTCACTGTGTACAGACATTACATTACTGATCCTGTACTGATCCTGAGTTACATCCTGTATTATACTCCAGAGCTGAACTCACTATTCTGCTGGTGCAGTCACTGTGTACATACATTACATTACTGATCCTGTACTGATCCTGAGTTACATCCTGTATTATACCCCAGAGCTGCACTCAATATTCTGCTGGTGCAGTCACTGTGTACATACATTACATTACTGATCCTGTACTGATCCTGAGTTACATCCTGTATTATACTCCAGAGCTGCACTCACTATTCTGCTGGTGCAGTCACTGTGTACAGACATTACATTACTGATCCTGTACTGATCCTGAGTTATATCCTGTATTATACTCCAGAGCTGCACTCACTATTCTTCTGGAGTCACTGTGTACATACATTACATTACTGATCCTGAGTTACATCCTGTATTATACCCCAGAGCTGCACTCACTATTCTTCTGGTGGAGTCACTGTGTACATACATTACATTACTGATCCTGAGTTACATCCTGTATCTCTTTTATTATAAAAATACAAAACTAAACTTACAGGCAAAACATAAACAAAGCTTACAGACAAACTCAATAACAAAAACATTATCCATAAATCCCAAAAGTCCAATGTCCAACAGATATATAGAAACAAAATGTTCCTCCATTTCATTAACACCCCCGGCAAGGGAAGAGACCTCAACCTATATCCTTTTTTTTTTTTCCCTCATACACTCATACCCATGCATTCACCTCTAGAAAAAAAAAAAAAAATTCAGCCAACTGCCCTAAAGAAAGTAAATAGGCCACCTGGCCAAAATTAATGATACAATCTTCATATACATATATATACACACATGTACTATACATATATATATATATATACACACACATACTATACCTCATATATACTTTTTTTTTTTTTTTAATTTTTAACCCCTTCACACCCAAGGGTGGTTTGCACGTTAATGACCGGGCCAATTTTTACAATTCTGACCACTGTCTCTTTATGAGGTTAAAACTCTGGAACGCTTCAACGGATCTTCGCGATTCTGAGATTGTTTTCTCGTGACATATTGTACTTCATGTTAGTGGTAAAATTTCTTCGATATAACTTGCGTTTATTTTTGAAAAAAATGCAAATATGGCGAAAATTTTTAAAATTTTGCAATTTTCAAATTTTGAATTTTTATTCCCTTAAAACAGAGAAATATATCACACAAAATAGTTAAGAAATAACATTTCCCACATGTCTACTTTACATCAGCACAATTTTGGAACCAAAATTTTTTTTGTTAGGAAGTTATAAGGGTTAAAAGTTGACCAGCGATTTCTCATTTTTACAGCAAAATTTACAAAGCCATTTTTTTTAGGGACCACCTCACATTTGAAGTCACTTTGAGGGTCTATATGGCAGAAAATACCCAAAAGTGACACCATTCTAAAAACTGCACCCCTCAAGGTACTCAAAACCACATTCAAGAAGTTTATTAACCCTTCAGGTGCTTCACAGTAACTAAAGCAACGTGGAAAGAAAAAATTAATATTTTACTTTTTAGCCACAAAAATTATCTTTTACAAACTTTTTTTTTATTTTCACAAGGGTAAAAGGAGAAAATGGACAGATAAGGTTGTTATGCAATTTCTCCTGAGTACGCCAATACCCCATATGTGGGGGAAAACCACTGTTTGGGCACACGGCAGAGCTCGTAAGGGAAGGAGCGACGTTTGACTTTTTCAAACTAAAATTGGCTGGAATTTAGATTGGATGCCATGTCGCGTTTGGAGAGCCCCTGATGCGCCTAAACAGTGGAAACCCCCCACAAGTGACACCATTTTGGAAACTAGACCCCCTAAGGTACTTATCTAGATCTGTTGTGAGCACTTTGAACCCTCAAGTGTTTCACAAAAGTTTATAAAGCCTGGGTGTGAAAAAAAAAAAAAATCAATTTTCCACAAAAATGATTTTTTAGTCCCAAATTTTTGAATTTTCCCAAGGAAATTGGACCCCAAAAGTTGTTTTCCAATTTGTCCTGAGTACGCTGATACCCCATATGTGGGGGGGGAAACTGTTTGGGCGCACGGCAGGGCTTGGAAAGGAAGTAGTAACGTTTTGGAATGCAGACGTTAATGGGGGTCATGTTCCGTTTGCAGTGCCCCAGATGAGCCTAAACAGTGGAAACCCCCCACAAGTGACCCCATTTTGGAAACTAGACCCCCTAAGGAACTTATCTAGATCTTTGGTGAGCACTTTGAACCCCCAAGTGCTTCACACAAGTTTATAATGCCCGGGCATGAAAATAAAAAATCCTATTTTTTTCCCACAAAAATTATCTTTTAGTCACTAATTTTTTATTTTCCCAAGGGTAACAGGAGAAATTGGACCACATAAGTTGTTGTCCAATTTGTCCTGAGTACGCTGATACCCCATATGTGGGGGGGAACCACTGTTTGGGCACACGGCAGAGCTCGGAATGGAAGGAGCACCATTTGACTTTTTCCAACCAAAATTGGCTGGAATTGAGTTTGGATGCCATGTTGCATTTGGAGAGCCCCTGATGTGCCTAAACAGTGGAAACCCCCCACAAATGACCGCATTTGGGAAACTAGACCCCCTAAGGAACTTATCTAGATTTTTGATGAGCAATTTGAACCCCCAAGTGCTTCACACAAGTTTATAACGTAGAGCCGTAAAATTAAAAAATCATATTTTTTCCACAAAAATGATCTTTTCACCCCAATTTTTATTTTTCCAAGGGTAACAAGACTCCAAAAGTTATTGTGCAATTTGTCCTGAGTGCGCTGATACCCCATATGTGGGGGTAAACCACTGTTTGGGTGCATGGCAGAGTTTGGAAGGGAAGGAGCGCCGTCTGACTTTTTCAACGCAGAATTGGCTGGACGCCATGTCGTGTTTGGAGAGCTCCTGATCTGCCTAAACAGTGGAAACCCCCATAAATGACACCATTTTGGAAACAAGACCCCTCAAGGAACTTATCTAGATGTGTGGTGAGAACTCTGAACCCCCAGGTGTTTCACTAAAGTTTTAACGTACAGCCGTAAAATAAAAAATCTTTTTTTTTTTTACAAAAATGATTTTTTTCGCCCCCAATATTTTATTTTCACAAGGTAACAGAAGAAATTGAACCCAAAAGTTGTTGTCCAATTTGTCCTGAGTACACTGATACCCAATATGTGGGCGAAAACTACTGTATGGGCACACGTCGGGGCTCGGAAGGGAAGTAGTGACGTTTTGGATTGCAGACTTTGATGGAATGGTCTGGGGGCGTCATGTCACATTTGGAGAGCCCCTGATGCACCTAAACAGTGGAAACCCCCCACAAGTGACCCCATTTTGGCAAATAGACCCCACAAGGAACTTATCTAGATGTGTGGTGAGCACTTTGAACCCCGAAGTGCTTCACAGAAGTTTATAACGCACAGCCGTAAAAATAAAAAATCTTTTTTTTTTTTTACAAAAATGATTTTTTTTCGCCCCCAATATTTTATTTTCACAAGGGTAACAGGAGAAATTGGACCCCAAAAGTTGTTGTCCAATTTGTCCTGAGTACGCTGATACCCAATATGTGGAGAAAACTACTGTATGGGCGCACGTCAGGGCTCGGAAGGGAAGTAGTGACGTTTTGGATTGCAGACTTTGATGGAATGGTCTGGGTGCGTCATGTCACATTTGGAGAGCCCCTGATGCGCCTAAACAGTGAAAACCCCCCACAAGTGACCCCATTTTGGAAAATAGACCCCACAAGGAACTTATCTAGATGTGTGGTGAGCACTTTGAACCCCGAAGTGCTTCACAGAAGTTTATAACGCACAGCCGTAAAAATAAAAAATCTTTTTTTTTTTTTGCAAAAATGATTTTTTCGCCCAAATATTTTATTTTTACAAGGGTAACAGGAGAAATTGGACCCCAAAAGTTGTTGCCCAATTTGTCCTGAGTACGCTGATACCCAATATGTGGGAGAAAACTACTATATGGGTACACGTTGGGTCTCGGAAGGGAAGTAGTGACGTTTTGGATTGCAGACTTTGATGGAATGGTCTGGGGGCGTCATGTCGCATTTGGAGAGCCCCTGATGCGCCTAAACAGTGGAAATCCCCAACAAGTGACCCCATTTTGGAAAATAGACCCCACAAGGAACTTATCTAGGTGTGTGGTGAGCGCTATGAAGCCCCAAGTGCTTCACAGAAGTTTATAATGTACAGCCGTAAAAACAAAAAAATTTTTTTTTTGTACAAAAATGATATTTTCGCCCCCAGTTTTTTATTTTCCCAAGGGTAACAGAAGAAATAGGACAAATTGCACAATAACTCTTGGGGTCCAGAGTACGCTGATACCCCATATGTGGGGATAAACTACTGTTTGGACGCATGGCAGAGCTCAGAAGTGAAGGAGCACCGTTTCACTTTTTCAACGCAGAATTGGCTGGAATTGAGATCAGACGCCATGTCACATTTGGAGAGCCCCTGATGTGCCTAAACAGCGGAAACCCCCCAATTCTAACTCCAACCCTAACCCCAACACACCCCTAACCCTAGTCCCAACCCTAACCACGAACCTAACCCTAACACACCCCTAATCCCAACCCTAACCCTAATCCTAACTTTAGTGCCAACCCTAACCCTAACTTTAGCCGCAACCCTAACCCTAACCCTAATGGGAAAATGGAAATAAATACATTTTTTTAATTTTATTATTTTTCCCTAACTAAGGGGGTGATAAAGGGGGGTTTGATTTACTATTTATAGCGGGTTTTTATGATTGGCAGCTGTCACGCTAAAAGACGCTTTTTATTGCAAAAATAGTTTTTTGCATCGCCACATTTTGAGAGCTATAATTTTTGCATATTTTGGCCCACAGAGTCATGTGAGGTCTTATTTTTTGCGGTACGAGTTGCCGTTTTTATTTGTACCATTTTTGAGCAGGTGACATTTTTTGATCGCTTTTTATTTCGTTTTTTGGAGGTTAGAATGAACAAAAATCAGCAATTCATGAATTTCTTTTGGGGAGGCGTTTTTATTGTTCCGCGTGTGGTAAAATTGATAAAGCAGTTTTATTTCTTCGGGTCAGTACGATTATGGCGATACCTCATTTATATCATTTTTTTATGTTTTGGCGCTTTTATAGAATAAAACCAATTTTATATAAAAAATTATTATTTTTGCATCGCTTTATTCTGCGAGCTATAACTTTTTTATTTTTTCGCTGATGATGCTGTATGGCGGCTCGTTTTTTGCGGGACAAGATGACGTTTTCAGCGGTACCATGTTTATTTATATCGGTCTTTTTGATCGCGCGTTATTCCACTTTTTGTTCGGCGTATGATGATAAAGCATTGATTTTTGCTTCGTTTTTTTTTTTTTTTTAAGGGGTTCACTAAAGGGGTTAACTAGTGGGACAGTTTTATAGGGGGGGTCGTTACGGACGCGGCGATACCAAATATGTGTACTTTTATTGTTTTGTTTTTTTATTTACAGGAAGAAATGAATTTATTGGGGAAATAATATTTTTTTTTATTATTTATTTTGGATTTTTTTTTATAACATGTTTATTTTTATATTTTAAACTTTTTTACTTTGTCCCAGGTGGGACATCACAGTAATTTATCAAATCGCTGTGTGACAGTGTGCACAGCACACTGTCACACCAGCGATCGCTCAGGCAGTGCAGCAGCTTCTCAGTGCCTGCTCTCAGCAGGCACTGAGGAAGCCGCCTCCCTCCAGGACCCCGGCGCCATCTTGGATCCGGGTCCTGTGAGGGAGGAAGCCCTCAGAACAGCGCGATCACATCGCGCTGGTCTGAGGTCTCAGGGGGCGCGCAGGGAGCCCCCACCCTGCGCGATCCCTCCCCTGTGCCCCCAGTACAACCGCGATCATGTTTGATCGCGGTGTGCTAGGGTTAATGTGCCGGGAGCGGTCCGTGACCGCTCCTGACACACAGTCACGGGTGTCAGCTGTGATAATCAGCTGACACCCGGCGGCGATTAGCTGCGCTCCCCTCAGGAAGCGCAGCTGATCGCCTATGACGTACTATCCCGTCCATGGGCAAAAATGGCACGGGTTTTATGGACGGGATAGTACGTCTAATGTCAGAGAGGGTTAAATTTTTTTTTTTTTATTTTTTTTATTTTTTATTATTTTTCCTAAACTAAACCACCACCATTCCCCCAAAGGTCCCACGAAAGTTTGTGGCCTATCACACCAGGTCCACGAAAGTTTGTGGCCTTTCTTACACAGCAAATCTTCTTGGCATCCCGCCGGACGTCCATTCTCCAAAACCCATCCTCCCTCCCCCCAAGAAACCCACCACCCCACCTAAACTGAATCCCCCTACAAGCATTATAGTACACATACAACATATATACAGTATATATACACAACCTTATAATAACATATATCAATAATAACACCTATCATAATAACCACTACACACCTTAACCATGACCAAAGAACAGGCCCAAGTTCAATGCTTGCAAGCACTATACCCAGGTTACCAATTCCAAAACAAAAATCTATGAGTGAGGGTTACAGCCCACTACCAGAACTGGAGACCATAGAGGATCTCACCCTAATCTACCGCACATCACCCTGACCCTCCCTAACAACACAAAAGAGAAAATCCTGTCCCTATAGCCTTACCAACCTCCCCCTACCTGCCCTACCTGTTCCTCACTGACCCTCACTACCAACCTAATACTAACTACCTGTCCCTATCTGTCCCTCCCTGTCCCTACACATCTATCTGACCCTATAAAATAAAGAAAAAAGGATAAAAAATACTAACTCAGCCCTATCACAGGCACACAGAACCTAACTCACCCTAGGCACATTAAAGGAGAAACCCCTCCATAGGAGAGAGGCCCTCCCTGCACCCAGCCTCTCAAACTCCAGGGAGCGCACTTTTTTCCAGGTCACCCAGGATGTTCCTAATCACCTCTTCCCTGGGGAGGACTTTCCGCTGAGTAGACACTAGACACCGTGCATTCCACGTGCAGAACCTAGTTACTAAACTAACTAAGAAAACAGTGCCCCGATCTCGGCCACCAAGGGACCTGAATGCCCCATAGGCCCACTCCGCATAGGAGAGGCTTGCCAGCCTGGGCCAGCCAATGGAAGCACCCACCCTGCTGTAGACCTCTGTATTAAAGGACACCGAAGCAGGAAGTGCTCCATGCTTTCAAGCATGCCACCACACTCCTCGCGGGGACAATCCCGGTCATCAGAGCTCCTGCACTTCAGGTTGTCCCTCACATACAGCTTCCCATGGAAGCAGCGCCAAGCCAAGTCACAAAACTTCAAGGGATCCGCTTAGAGTTCAATAACCCGAGCCCCACCTCCAGATCCCGGCTTGGGCAATCCCTGAGCGCCAGGGGCTTCTGAAAGTGGGTCAACAGGACCCTATGTCAAGAAACCTTCTCGACATGATCCTGATCTCCCACGCTCCCAGACCCCACCGACGGATCACCTTGAGAACCGGGTAACGTAAGCCAGAAAATGCCCATGAGGTGTACGAAGGTCCTTCACCTGCCCACCTGTCTCCCATTCCTGGAAGAAAGGCTGAAACCACCCCCTACAGGAGAATACCCACGGAGGAGCCCTCTCTGACCAGAGGTTGGCGATGTTTGCCTTAAGAAAGGTGTTTACTAGAAACACCACTGGGTTGACCATACCCAACCCTCCTAGTCTCCTCGTGCGGTACGTGATCTCTCTCTTGATTAGGTTCTGCCTATTTCCCCATAATAATTGGAAAAACAGGCTGTAGACCCGTGTCCAAAGAGGCTCTGGCAAGATGCAGACGCTGCCCAGATATATTAGCAAAGGAAGCAAATAGCCCTTGGCAAGACTAACCCTTTCCCTTAGGGTCAAGGACCAACCCTCCACTGATCCACCTTCTGGGCGGCAATCTTAAGTCTGCCCTCCCAATTTTGCTGGGGATAGTCCCCTGGGCCGAAACTGATGCTAATATTTTTGCTGTGGCCTGAGGCCCTGGAAGGGTGTCCGGGAGATCAAAACTTGATCTCCCCCTCCCAGCCAGAGACTCTCACACTTGTCCCGGTTGATCATGGACCCCGGATGCCACCGAGTAGCGTTCAACCTCAGACATCACCCAATCCGCCTCTCTCTCGAGGATACAAAAAGGGAAACGTCGTCAGCGTACGCCACTACCCTCAAGGCGGCCTCCGGCACCGCCCAGTCCATCCCGACTCCCACCAACGTCCGCGCTCCACCCTCCTAAAAGGGGGTCGATCGCGAACACGTAAAACAGTGGGCCTCAGAGGACAGCCCGGCGGACACCAGACCTCATCTCAAAAGGGTGTCCGACCCAACCGTTCACTAGCGAAAAGTCTCTGCCCCATTGATAAAACTCTCAACCAATCAACAAACCTCCCAGGCAGACCGTACCTCAGAAGGACGACCAGAGGTACTCATGGTTAACCCGGTCAAGGCCTTTGCCTGGTCTAAGGACAGCAAGTTACCCCTTCCAGTGACCTGCCCTGCTCTGCTCCACTGCCTCTCAGACACCGAGCACAGCACTAAATGTACTGCGCCTGGAACAGAGCATGCTGAGCCCCCGAAAGGAGCCGGGGGCAAACTTCACCAACCGATTAAAAAGCACCTTTGCCAGAACCTTTCGTCCGTATTGAGAAGCGCTATGGGACGCCAATTCTCAATACGGGACGAGTCCTTTACCCTTTGACAGGATAATCAGGGCTGACTTCCTCATTGAACTGGGCAGAGTGTCCGAGGAGAGGCACTCATTAAACACCTCATCAAGAGGGGGACCAAAGAGTCCCGAAAAGTCTTGTAGAACTCGGATGTTAAGCCATCCGGACCGGGCGACTTTTTGGCCGTAGCCCATCAATCGCCCGTCTCACTTCCTCTTCCCTGATTGCTTCTGCCAAAACATGAAGAGAGGGTCATCCCCTGGCTCAGGATGGTTTCAGCCAGGAAAGCCGACATCTCATCCCGATCAGATCCCTCCTCCCCAAGAGATGCGAGTAGAAGGATCTGACCACCTCCAGGATCCCTGATTTGGATCTGTTCAGGGACCCCGTACTGTCGATCATTCCTGTCACCATCTTACAATTCACTGACAACCTGCAGTTTCTGTAAGGGTCGGCGAGCGTACTTCCCGAAATCCCTCTCAAAACCAAGGATGTGTGCCTATCGTACTGGCACCCCTTGAGCAAGGTCTTCACCCTGGAGATTTCCTCTCGGTCCCCTCCAGTCGAGACGAGCTGCTCGAGTTTCCTCCCCACTGCCGATACAGGCGGTACCTGTTCAGGCCCTGAGGCTCGAGAGCTGACGAAAGAACCTTGCGACCCTTCTTTTGAAGATCTCCCACCACTCAGACTCACTGCTACAAAGACCCAAGAGAGGTACCTGCTCTGAAGAAATTCCTCAAAGGACTGTCTTACTTCCGCTTCTTCCAGAAGGGACGAATTCAGCTTCCATAGGCCTCTCCCATCCGGGGAGTCTCTGTAACATTCAAAGTAAAGAAAATTAAACAGTGATCGGAGAACTCCACCTCAACAGCGGACACTGCAGAAGAGACGGCTTCCTCCTTTAAAAAAAACCTATCTATCCTAGACCTACTGCTTCCCCTATAAAAGGTGAAACCCTCGTGACCTGGGGTGTGCCGGATGTGGACACCACCAGGCGAGCTTCGCTTACTATGCTATTCAAGGCTACGCTATCGTAAGTCAGCCGGTCTCCGGGGCCTCCCCTATCACGGAGTCTGGTTATAGCATTAAAATCCCCCACCGAAGACCACCTGCCGGCTCGTAAAAAGATAGGGCTTGATCCTCAGGAAGAGACATTTACGGTCCCACTTAGATTGCGGGCCATAGATATTGATGAGCCGAAGCTCCTGTCCCCTCATGAAGACGTCAAGGACCAAACATCTCCCCATTTCTACCTCGATCACCCGTCTGCATTCCACCTCCGCGTCTTAAAAAGGACCGCTACCCCGCTATAAAACGGCTCGGCCGCAAGAGACCAGTATGAGGCCCACTCCTCCATTCCCTCTTTGCTTTGTGGATGGACCCCAGGTCCGTTAGTCTGGTCTCCTGCAAAAATAAAACATCAGCCTCAACCCGGGTGAAAAAATCAAAGGCCGTAAATCTAGCCGTATCCGACTTTATGCTGGCGACATTAATCGACGCCAAGTCAACGGGGGTAGGTTTCCGCCATCATGGGTGATTGAGTTAGACGGCCTGTTTTTAAACCGTACCCCCAGATTTCCTCTCCCCCTCTGAGGAGGAACCCGACTCACCCCTCCTCTTTAAAGACACCGAGGTGTCCATATCCTCCTTTGCAGCAGTGGACACCTCCTTCCCAGCACTAGATTCCTCGCCCCTGGACCCCGAGTAGTCCCCCCGCCAGAGGAGTGTGAATCCCCCGAGGACGGACCTCGCCACTCCCTGAAGGCACCCCAGATGTTGCATCCGGCCCCTCACCCCCGACCTCCGACACAGCAGAGTCATCGAGGGCTTGGAACCGATTGGAGAGGGGATCAAGGGAGCCGGTGAGCCCCTTCCGTGGGCACCTTAGCGTCAGGGGGGGGTGCATTAGATTTTTAGCCTTGTTCTTCTTCTTCCGCCTCTTACCGGTACGATTGTCACCCGTTTTTTTAGGCTGCTCCACCACCTCTTCATCCACACTTTCATACTGGAAGAGTTATCAGAAGCAGCCACCTCCCTCTCCATCCCCGATCTCCTCGCACACCGCCTTCTCCCCCAGGGCCTCAGAGGCTTCGGCTGCCGCCTCCAGGGTGGGGGCAGTCATCACCCCAGTTTGCCTGAGGCTTATCCTGCCCCCTGCCCTTACGGTGCCTCACCTGTTGCCACTGGTGGGCAGATGTACCAGCCTCGCCTTTCCTCACTGACCCCTCAGCTCTCCTCACGCCTCCACCCCCAGCCCCAGCGAAGTTGCACCACCGGGATCCCCTCATGGCTCCCCCCCGCTGGGCCAGAGATGGTGCCGGAAAAGGAGCGGGGGCAGCGGCTATACGGTGACCTAGGTCACCACACAGTGACACCTAATGTCACCACAGCTGCGGCAAGATGACCTACCCCGCCACACAAGGCACACTTCTGCACCTTGCAGCCTGCGCTGAAGTGGCGGGATCACCGCACCTGTGGCAGACCTTCGGTTGACCCTGGTAGAAGATCTGGATTCTGTCCCCCCCAGAAATGCTGAGGAGGGATGTGGGTGACCGTACCCCTGAAACCTTCAACTTACCATGAAGTCCAGCCCCCTGACCAAATGCCAAACCGTCCCTATTTTTCTTAGGACGTCCGTGACTTCCCCATAACGGGAAAGCCACGTCATGATGTCGACCCCAGAGAGTGACTCGTTACTTGTCAGAACGGTCACCCTCTTTACACTATTTTGCGAGACACCGCCTGTACGGCAAAGTCTCGCCACCGGGCTCCCCCTTTGCCAGTTCAAAATATCGACCAAAAAGCTCTAGGCCCTCTGGCCGAACAAAACTGACATCGAAGAAGGAGGTGCCAAACGGATGAATCAGGGCAAAAATGTCCCGTCGCCCTGAAGTCCATCTTCAGAAGGAGCTCCACAACCCTCGCTCTGGCGGCACGCTTCACTGCCCCCCCACCGAAGACGGACCACATTCCCGCCTGGCCACCCCCTGCACGCTGTCGGGAGGGACCAAACCGTTTCCCCTCCCTTTTATCTTGGAAGGCAGCCAGGCCATATCTATCCAGCCAAAAGGCCAAGTCCACCTCCTGCCCTCTACATTGATCGTCCGTTCTCCCTTTTTGAGGGCCTCCAGAAACGGCGCGCAAGACGCCATCCTGAGGTCCAGAGGTGAGGAAACCCCCTGACCAGACCCTGAGCTCCAGCCACCACCCCCGAATAACTCAGAGACGGGCGGCTGGGGGGCAATGGACTGGCCCCCCCCCCCTTTCCAGTACCCCTCAGACCCCCCATTCACACTTGTCACTTTAGATGCACTGCCACCCGCATCCTCAACCACTGACACTTCCATACACACACCCTCCCATCCACTTCATCAGTCACCCCACTCTCACTCACATGCACACGGGTCCAATATATTTTGCCTCACTTTTTGGGATTTACATGAATGTTTGCTTCTCTGCTGCTACCCGCCACCTACTGGTGGCATCTTCCCGCCGGGGGTTCGGCACACACAGTGCTGCTGGCCCTTTAAGACCTGTGCTGCCATTGGGCCTCACAGCACTTCCTCCCACAGCCTCACAGAGCGCCTTCTCTCCTCAGTGGCAGAGACCAAGCCAGGAGCATCCTGCCCCAGCTCCATCCCGCTCGTCGCCGGCCCCCCACTGCAGGTAAGCCCCCAGACCAGGGACCCGGCCAGGCATGCAACCCTTGCTGCTGTCTGCTGCAGTTTCTGCTCCATTGCTGATCACCATTTTTTTTTCCTTTTGCTGGGAAGCCACCCCCCACATCCAGCTTCACAATGCTGCCATCCAGAGCTGCACCCACATGAGCGCGGTGCCGAGGAGGCCACGCCCCCCGAACCGGCCGCAGCGGGACCCCCGAGCCGACCCAGAGCCGGGTCCACCCCCAGGGGCCCCCCCGCGGTACCAGTCCCCCCGGGCACAGCGCCCCCCACCACCACCCCTGGGCCACAAACACCTGGGCACAGCGACTCCGGCGGCCGCCCCCCGCTAGGCCACCCCCCCCTTAGCATCTACCGGCGGCGGGGCCCCCCGGCCCAACCACCGGCAGCCCCGCCGGGGAGCGACCCCACCACTTGTTTTTTATGAGCCGGCTTCTGCCGGAGCCGCGGCCCCCCCCCTTCACTTTTACGGGGCCTGTGTCCCCAAAGCGATCCGTAACAGATCCTAATGGGGGCCCAGACACCACACGCCACCGCCGAGAGCGGTCACGGCTGCCACCTCTTCCCACCACTGGGCCGCCCTCCACACCAGCTCCAAACAACAGTTACTACCCCCCCCCTTTACCACAAACAGAGCGCGCCCTGCGTGTCAGGCCTGTAATCTCCCCGCTCCCTTGCTGGGGACCCCAACAAGCCCGAGCCGGGGGGGTAGCGGGTGCCGCCACCGCGGACCGGGGGGCCCCAGAGAGGGGGACATACACAAACTTCTGGACAAAGATGTTTTTTCTTTACTTTCTTTCCTCGCCTTTTTTCTTTATCCCCCCCTGGTTTGCCCGTCTCCAGACTCATCCCCGAACCCAGCTGGTTAAACCGGACCGGGGACTCGACTGCCGGATCTCTGCATGAACGGCAGCCCCCCTCACTGCGCTACTACACCATCCTCATCCCCCCCTCGCCCCCGCTGCCCCTGAAGAGCCAGATCGGCGGGAGAGCCACTTGCTCTTACCAGGGGCCCCCAGGCGGGGGTAGGGCACGACCTCCTCCTCGCATTCCTCCTCCTCCCCCGCCTCCCGGGGCCCGTGGCCCCTCAGGCCCCCCGGTCATGGCTCTGAACCGGCCATTCTCCAACTTTTCGCGGAAGGGCCCGCTGCCGCCAGGACTCGCACCTCCCTTCCAGGTCTTCTATGGATCTCTGGACTTCTGACCGCGGCGGATAGCCGGCCTTCTTATTGCCGGAGGCCCTGTTGAACCTCTCCTTACTACCCTCAATCCCCCCAAATTTACTTCCTTGAGGCGTCCCAACTCACAAAGGTGGCATGGACACGGGAACCATAGACCACGGTTTCTCTTTCGCCATCTTGGTGCCCCACTTAGGGGGCCCGCTCAGCCCCCTGCTCGTACCGCCACCTCCGGGGAAGGAGCCCCGCGGCCATGGCCCGGGGTACTGGGGCCCATCGGATCCTTGGCCAGATCTTGTTACCTAGCCGGATTGGGAGTCCTCCCACCCCCCGCCCTTGGACCGGGAGGTGGGAGCCGGGGCCCACCCCGGAGGCCAGTCCCAAGAATTAGCCTTCTTTCCGGGAAGGTGGCAGACAAAAAGTCCGGAGGAAAAAAACTCCCTTCCCGACACACACACGGCACCACAGTCAGACCGCACGGCAAGCTCCGCCCCTTCCTGTGGATGGTCCCAAGCCACTCACTATTCGCGGTGCCACTGTGTAACATTCATTACGATCCTGTACTGATCCTGATTACATCCTGTATTAAACTCCGAGCTGCACTCACAATTCTGCTGGTGGATCCACTGTGTACATACTTACAACTGACCTGATTACATCCTGTATTATACTCCAAGCGCACTCACTATTCTCGGTGCAGTCACGGTACATACATTACATTACTGATCCTAGTTACACCGATTAACCCAGAGCTGCTTCACTATTCTGTGGCAGTCACTGTGTACAACATTACATAACTGATCCAATTACTCCTGATTATACTCCAACTAACTCACTATTCGCTGGGGAGTCACTGTGTACATCATTCATTA
>JARQOD010007759.1:0-38141 GCA_033576555.1 Oophaga sylvatica
GGGCATCAGAGCGTCACCACCAGAGGGCAGCACAAAAGAGAGTGTCATCACCAGAGGGCAGCGCAAGAGAGCGTGTCACCACCAGAGGGCAGCGCAAGAGAGCGTGTCACCACCAGAGGGCAGAGCAAGACAGCGTGTCACCACCAGAGGGCAGAGCAAGAGAGCGTGTCACCACCAGAGGGCAGCGCAAGAGAGCGTGTCACCACCAGAGGGCAGAGCAAGACAGCGTGTCACCACCAGAGGGCAGAGCAAGAGAGCGTGTCACCACCAGAGGGCAGCGCAAAAGAGAGTGTCATCACCAGAGGGCAGCACAAAAGAGTGTCATCGCCAGAGGGCAGCGCAAAAGAGAGTGTCATCACCAGAGGGCAGCGCAAGAGAGAGTGTCATCACCAGAGGGCAGCACAAGAGAGTGTCACCACCAGAGGGCACCGCAAAAGAGAGTGTCATCACCAGAGGGCAGCACAAGAGAGCGTGTCACCACCAGAGGGCAGCGCAAAAGAGAGTGTCATCACCAGAGGGCAGCGCAAGAGAGAGTGTCATCACCAGAGGGCAGCACAAGAGAGTGTCACCACCAGAGGGCACCGCAAAAGAGAGTGTCATCACCAGAAGGCAGCACAAGAGAGCGTGTCACCACCAGAGGGCAGCGCAAGAGAGCGTGTCACCACCAGAGGGCAGGCAAGAGAGCGTGTCACCACCAGAGGGCAGAGCAAGAGAGCGTGTCACCACCAGAGGGCAGAGCAAGAGAGCGTGTCACCACCAGAGGGCAGCGCAAGAGAGCGTGTCACCACCAGAGGGCAGAGCAAGAGAGCGTGTCACGACCAGAGGGCAGCGCAAGAGAGCGTGTCACCACCAGAGGGAAGCGCAAGAGAGAGTGTCATCACCAGAGGGCAGCGCAAAGGAGAGTGTCATCACCAGAGGGCAGTGCAAGAGAGCGTGTCACCACCAGAGGGCAGAGCAAGAGAGCGTGTCACCACCAGAGGGCAGCGCAAGAGAGCGTGTCACCACCAGAGGGCAGCGCAAGAGAGAGTGTCATCACCAGAGGGCAGCACAAAAGAGAGCATCATCACCAGAGGGCAGCGCAAGAGAGCATGTCACCACCAGAGGGCAGCGCAAGAGAGCGTGTCACCACCAGAGGGCAGAGCAAGAGAGCGTGTCACCACCAGAGGGCAGCGCAAGAGAGCGTGTCACCACCAGAGGGCAGCGCAAGAGAGCGTGTCACCACCAGAGGGCAGCGCAAGAGAGAGTGTCATCACCAGAGGGCAGCCAAAGGAGAGTGTCATCACCAGAGGGCAGTGCAAGAGAGCGTGTCACCACCGAAGGCAGCGCAAGAGAGCGTGTCACCACCAGAGGGCAGCGCAAAAGAGAGTGTCATCACCAGAGGGCAGCGCAAGAGAGTGTCACCACCAGAGGGCAACGCAAGAGAGCGTGTCACCACCAGAGGGCAGCGCAAAAAAGAGCGTGCCATCAGAGGGCAGCACAAAAGAGAGCGTCATCACCAGAGGGCAGCGTAAGAGAGCATGTCACCACCAGAGGGCAGCGCAAAAGAGAGTGTCATCACCAGAGGGCAGCACAAGAGAGTGTCACCACCAGAGGGCACTGCAAAAGAGAGCGTCATCACCAGAGGGCAGCGCAAGAGAGCGTGTCACCACCAGAGGGCAGCACAAAAGAGAGCGTCATCACCAGAGGGCAGCGCAAGAGAGCGTGTCACCACCAGAGGGCAGCGCAAAAGAGAGCGTCATCACCAGAGGGCAGCGCAAGAGAGCGTGTCACCACCAGAGGGCAGCGCAAAAGAGAGCTGTCACCACCAGAGGGCAGCGCAAGAGAGAGTGTCATCACCAGAGGGCAGCACAAGAGAGGTCACACCAGAGGGCACGCAAGAGAGGTGTCACACCAGAGGGCAGCGCAAGAGAGGTGTCATCACCAGAGGGCAGCGCAAGAGACGTGTCACCACCAGAGGGCAGCGCAAAAGAGAGCGTCATCACCAGAGGGCAGCGCAAAGAGACGTGTCACCACCAGAGGGCAGCCAAAGAGAGTGTCATCACCAGAGGGCAGCGCAAGAGAGAGTGTCATCACCAGAGGGCAGCGCAAAGAGAGTGTCACACCAGAGGGCAGCGCAAAGAGAGTGTCACACCAGAGGCAGCACAAGAGAGCGTGTCACACCAGAGGGCAGAGCAAGCAGGAGGTTCACCACCAGAGGGCAGTGCAAGAGAGCGTGTCACCACCAGAGGGCAGCGCAAAGGAGAAGGTGTCATCACCAGAGGGCAGCGCAAGAGAGCGTGTCACACCAGAGGCAGCGCAAAGAGGTGTCATCACCAGAGGGCAGCGCAAAAAGAGCGTCATCAAGGCACCAAGAGGCACATCACCAGAGGCAGCGCAAGAGAGCGTGTCACCACCAGAGGCAGCGCAAAGAGAGTTTCATCACCAGAGGGCAGCGCAAGAGAGTGTCACCACCAGAGGGCACGCAAAGAGAGCGTCATCACCAGAGGCAGCGCAAGAGAGCGTGTCACCACCAGAGGGCAGCACAAAAGAGAGTCGTCATCACCAGAGGGCAGCGCAAGAGAGCGTGTCACCACCAGAGGGCAGCGCAAAAGAGAGCGTCATCACCAGAGGGCAGCGCAAGAGAGCGTGTCACCACCAGAGGGCAGCGCAAAAGAGAGTTCATCCACCAGAGGGCAGCGCAAGAGAGAGTCATCACCAGAGGGCAGCACAAGAGAGTGTCACCACCAGAGGGCAGCGCAAAAGAGAGTGTCATCACCAGAGGGCAGCGCAAAGAGAGCGTGTCATCACCAGAGGGCAGCGCAAGAGAGCGTGTCACCACCAGAGGGCAGCGCAAAAGAGAGGTCATCACCAGAGGGACGCAAGAGAGAGTGTCACACCAGAGGGCAGCGCACAAGAGAGTGTCATCACCAGAGGGCAGCGCAAAAGAGGTGTCACACCAGAGGGCAGCGCAAAAGAGGTGTCATCACCAGAGGGCAGCGCAAGAGAGCGTGTCATCACCAGAGGGCAGCGCAAAAGAGAGTGTCATCACCAGAGGGCAGCGCAAGAGAGCGTGTCACCACAGAGGGCAGCGCAAAAGAGAGCGTCATCACCAGAGGGCAGCGCAAAGAGAGTGTCACACCAGAGGGCAGCACAAGAGAGCGTGTCATCACCAGAGGGCAGCACAAGAGAGCGTGTCACCACCAGAGGGCAGCGCAAAAGAGAGTGTCATCCACCAGAGGGCAGCGCAAAGAGAGTGTCATCACCGAGGGCAGCAGCAAAGAGAGTGTCACCACCAGAGGGCACGCAAAGAGGTGTCATCACCAGAGGGCAGCGCAAAGAGAGTGTCATCACCAGAGGGCAGCGCAAGAGAGCGTGTCACCACCAGAGGGCAGCGCAAAGAGAGTGTCATCACCAGAGGCAGCGCAAAGAGAGTGTCACACCAGAGGGCAGCCAAGAGAGTGTCACACCAGAGGCAGCGCAAAAGAGAGTGTCATCACCAGAGGGCAGCGCAAAAGAGACGTGTCATCACCAGAGGGCAGCGCAAAAGAGGTGTCACCACCAGAGGGCACGCAAAGAGAGAGTGTCATCACCAGAGGGCAGCGCAAGAGAGGTGTCATCACCAGAGGGCAGCGCAAAAGAGAGGTCATCCACCAGAGGGCAGGCAAGAGAGCGTGTCACCACCAGAGGGCAGCGCAAAGAGAGGCGTCATCACCAGAGGGCAGCGCAAAGAGAGTGTCACCACCAGAGGGCAGCGCAAAAGAGAGTGTCATCACCAGAGGGCAGCGCAAGAGAGTGTCACCACCAGAGGGCAGCGCAAAAGAAGTGTCACCACCAGAGGGCAGCGCAAAGAAGTGTCATCACCAGAGGGCAGCGCAAAAGAGAGTCGTCATCCACCAGAGGCAGCGCAAGAGAGCGTGTCACCACCAGAGGGCAGCGCAAAGAGAGTGTCATCACCAAGGGCAGCGCAAGAGAGAGTGTCATCACCAGAGGGCAGGCAAAAGAGAGTGTCACCACCAGAGGGCACGCAAAAGAGAGTGTCATCACCAGAGGGCAGCGCAAGAGAGCTGTCACCACCAGAGGGCAGCGCAAAGAGAGTCATCACCAGAGGGCAGCGCAAAAGAGGTGTCATCACCAGAGGCAGGCAAAGAGAGAGTGTCATCCACCAAGGGTCAGCACAAAAGAGAGTGTCACCACCAGAGGCAGCAGCACAAGAGAGAGTGTCATCACCAGAGGGCAGCGCAAAGAGAGTGTCATCACCAGAGGGCAGCGCAAAGAGAGTGTCACCACCAGAGGGCTAGCGCAAGAGAGAGTGTCACCACCAGAGGGCAGCGCAAAAGAGAGTGTCATCACCAGAGGGCAGTGCAAGAGAGCGTGTCCCACCAAGGGCAGCGAAGAAGTGTGTCATCACCAGAGGGCAGCGAAGAGAGTGTCATCACCAGAGGGCAGCGCAAAAGAACGTGTCATCACCAGAGGGCAGCGCAAGAGAGTGTCATCACCAGAGGGCAGCGCAAGAAGGTGTCACCACAGAGGGCAGCGAAAAAGATTGTGTCATCACCAGAGGGCAGCGCAAAGAGAGTGTCATCACCAGAGGGCAGCGCAAAGAGAGCGTGTCACCACCGAGGCAGCGCAAAGAGGTGTCATCACCAGAGGGCACCAAAAGAGGTGTCATCACCAGAGGGCAGCGCAAAAAGAGGTTCACCACCAGGGGCAGCAAAAGAGTGTTCCACAGAGCAGCGCAAGAGAGCTGTCACCACCAGAGGCAGCGCAAAAGAGAGTGTCATGACCAGAGGGCAGCGCAAAAGAAGTGTCATCACCAAGGGGCAGTGCAAGAGAGTGTCACCGCCAGAGGGCAGCGCAAAAAGAGTCATCACCAGAGGGCACCGCAAAAGAGAGTGTCATCACCAGAGGGCAGCGCAAGAGAGCGTGTCACCACCAGAGGGCAGCGCAAAAGAGAGTGTCATCACCAGAGGGCAGCGCAAGAGAGCGTGTCACCACCAGAGGGCAGAGCAAAAGAGAGTGTCATCACAAGAGAGCGTGTGTTAGGGGTCAAGTTCCCGCTTCTGCACAGGGAAGAGAGCGTGTGTTAGGGGTCAAGTTCCCGCTTCTGCACAGGGGGAGTCTCAAACCAGTCCCGCTGCGGTCCCCCATTCGTCTCCGTCCGCAGTGGAGCCTGCTCAGCTTAGACGTTGGTCCCAGCGTCTCGCCCAGTCTAACATTGTGCAGAGGATTACTGCTGCTCCTCCAGGTTCTGCTATTGTGGCCAGTACTGGTTAGCAGCGAGCAGACGTCTTTAGTACAGTCCTTGTTTTCCCCTTCTGAGCATGCCCAGAGTGAGATCTCTCATTGGAGATCAGGGGTCACATGCTCAGGTACTGCAGCAGCTCCTATTGGTCCGCCAGGAAGGTCCTGTGACTACTGGTGTTCTGGAACAAGTTTCATTGGTTCTTGTTTCTGGAAGGTCCTGTAGCTGTTGCTATAAAAGGGTGGCATGGCTGGGCCGCCATGCGCTAGTATCAATCATTATATGCTATGCGCCAGTGTGGTCATGCGTGTGTGTGGTTAGGGCCCGGCTGAAATAAGCCCCTAGAATACCGACTTAATCGGTGAGGAGTTTGGTATGGTAGCTGGTCAGGGTCGGTGTCCTAGATGCCCTAGATTACCGGCATAACCGGTGAGGAGTTTGATTGCCGTATTCAGGGTCTGGCGTTCAGAGCCATAGATTGCGGGTGACTCCCGCGAGGACATTAGCGCATGATCACGTTCTATGTTCGCTTAGCTGTTCACTGTGTACCTGGGTGCCTGACAGGACACAGAAGTTTGTCTCAGCGGCTCTGTGACGTAACAGGGTTCGCTTTCAACGCTAGACAGCGCCCTAGCATGTTTATTTTGCGACTCAGTTGTGTTAAGTGAGTTCGCACACATCGCCATATAGCGCTGCGGCACTCCTAGCTGCTCTGTGGATTAACAGAGTTCACACATATTGCCACAGCTCGTTACGGCGTTTATTTTGGCGACTCTGCGGGATAACAGAGTTCGCTTCTTCCGCCATTTTACTAGCAGCAGGCTCCGCCTGCACGGTGGACCCCGGGCTGCGAACGCACCTCTCTACCTCATATATTTGGTGCGTTTCGCAGACCCTAACATAATCCTAGCGCCAGGGTCTGGCTAGTAAAATGGCGGATGACCAGCGTCTACCGCAGTACATCCAGCAGCTGGAGGGTAGGTTGGCGGCTCTTGAGCGCACAACCTCAGCTGTGGATGTTACCGCAGTCGCTGTTCAGACTGCTACTGTAGCTGCAGCCAGTTTGTCCTCTGCCCCTACATTATCCCACCTCCCGCTTCCTGACAAGTTTGCCGGTGACAGCAAGCAATGTCGGGGATTCGTGAGTCAGTGCTCTATACAGCTCGAGCTTCTGGCTGCACGTTTCCCCACGGATCGGGCACAAGTGGGTTTTGTACTGTCTCTACTCTCGGGCAGAGCGTTGGAGTGGGCAACGCCGCTGTGGGAGCGCGACGATCGTGTGGTGCGGAGTGCTTCTCGTTTCCTGGAGGCTCTTAACCCCTTCACCCTCAAGGGTGGTTTGCACGTTAATGACCGGGCCAATTTTTACAATTCTGACCACTGTCTCTTTATGAGGTTATAACTCTGGAACGCTTCAACGGATCTTCGCGATTCTGAGATTGTTTTCTCATGACATATTGTACTTCACGTTAGTGGTAAAATTTCTTCAATATACCTTGCGTTTATTTTTGAAAAAAAGCAAATATGGCGAAAATTTTGCAATTTTCAAACTTTGAAATTTTTTTCCCTTAAAACAGAGAAATGTGTCACACAAAATAGTTAATAAATAACATTTCCCACATGTCTACTTTAATCAGCACAATTTTGGAACCAAAATTTTTTTTTGTTAGGAAATTATAAGGGTTAAAAGTTGACCAGTGATTTCTCATTTTTACAACAAAATTTACAAAGCCATTTTTTTAGGGACCACCTCACATTTGAAGTCACTTTGAGGGGTCTATATGGCAGAAAATACCCAAAAGTGACACCATTCTAAAAACTGCACCCCTCAAGGTACTCAAAACCACATTCAAGAAGTTTATTAACCCTTCAGGTGCTTCACAGGAGCTGAAGCAACGTGGAAGGAAAAAATTAATATTTAACTTTTTAACCACAAAAATGATCTTTTACAAACTTTTTTTTATTTTCCAAGGGTAAAAGGAGAAAATGGACAGATAAGGTTGTTATGCAATTTCTCCTGAGTACGCCAATACCCCATATGTGGGGGAAAACCACTGTTTGGGCACACGGCAGAGCTCGTAAGGGAAGGAGCGCCGTTTGACTTTTTCAAACTAAAATTGGCTGGAATTGAGATTGGACGCCATGTCGTGTTTGGAGAGCCCTGATACGCCTAAACAGTGGAAACCCCCACAAGTGACACCATTTTGGAAACTAGACCCCCTAAGGAACTTATCTAGATCTGTTGTGAGCACTTTGAACCCCAAAGTGTTTCACAAAAGTTTGTAATGCCTGGGTGTGAAAGAAAAACAAAACAATTTTCCACAAAAATGATTTTTTAGTCCCAAATTTTTGATTTTTCCCAAGGAAATTGGACCCCAAAAGTTGTTGTCCAATTTGTCCTGAGTACGCTGATACCCCATATGTGGGGGGGGAAACTGTTTGGGCGCACGGCAGGGCTTGGAAAGGAAGCAGTAACGTTTTGGAATGCAAACATTGATGGGGGTCATGTTCCGTTTGTAGTGCCCCAGATGAGCCTAAACAGTGGAAACCCGCCACAAGTGACCCCATTTGGAAGCTAGACCCCCTAAGGAACTTATCTAGATCTTTGGTGAGCACTTTGAACCCCAAAGTGCTTCACACAAGTTTATAATGCCCGGGCATGAAAATAAAAAATCCTATTTTTTTCCCACAAAAATTATCTCTTAGTCACTAATTTTTTATTTTCCCAAGGGTAACAGGAGAAATTGGACCACAAAAGTTGATGTCCAATTTGTCCTGAGTACGCTGATACCCCATATGTGGGGGGGAACCACTGTTTGGGCGCATGGCAGAGCTCGGAATGGAAGGAGCACCATTTGACTTTTTCCAACCAAAATTGGCTGGAATTGAGATTGGACGCTATGTTGCATTTGGAGAGCCCCTGCTGTGCCTAAACAGTGGAAACCCCCCACAAGTGACCCCATTTGGGAAACTAGACCCCCTAAGGAACTTATCTAGATCTTTGGTGAGCAATTTGAAACCCAAGTGCTTCACACAAGTTTATAACGTAGAGCGTTAAAATTAAAAAATCATATTTTTTCCACAAAATTGATCTTTTCACCCCAATTTTTATTCTCCCAAGGGTAACAAGACTCCAAAAGTTATTGTGCAATTTGTCCTGAGTGCGCTGATACCCCATATGTGGGAGTAAACCACTTTTTGGGTGCATGGCAGAGTTTGGAAGGGAAGGAGCGCCATTTGACTTTTTCAACGCAGAATTGGCTGGATGCCATGTCGTGTTTGGAGAGCTCCTGATCTGCCTAAACAGTGGAAACCCCCCACAAATGACACCATTTTGGAAACTAGTCCCCTCAAGGAACTTATCTAGATGTGTGGTGAGCACTTTGAACCCCAAAGTGCTTCACAGAAGTTTATAACGTACAGCCGTAAAATAAAAAAATCTCTTTTTTTTTTTTACAAAAATGATTTTTTCGCCCCCAATATTTTATTTTCACAAGGGTAACAGGAGAAATTGGACCCCAAAAGTTGTTGTCCAATTTGTCCTGAGTACGCTGATACCCAATATGTGAGAGTAAACTACTGTATGGGCACACGTCGGGGCTCGGAAGGGAAGTAGTGACGTTTTGGATTGCAGACTTTGATGGAATGGTCTGGGGGCGTCATGTCGCATTTGGAGAGCCCCTGATGCGCCTAAACAGTGGAAACCCCCCACAAGTGACCCCATTTTGGAAAATAGACCCCACAAGGAACTTATCTAGATGTGTGGTGAGCACTTTGAACCCCAAAGTGCTTCACAGAAGTTTATAACGTACAGCCGTAAAAATAAAAAATCCTTTTTTTTTTTTTACAAAAATGATTTTTTCACCCCCAATATTTTATTTTCACAAGGGTAACAGGAGAAATTGGACCCCAAAATTTGTTGTCCAATTTGTCCTGAGTACGCTGATACCCAATATGTGGGAGAAAACGACTGTATGGGTGCACGTCTGGGCTCGGAAGGGAAGTAGTGATGTTTTGGATTGCAGACTTTGATGGAATGGTCTGGGGGCGTCATGTCACATTTGGAGAGCCCCTGATGCACCTAAACAGTGGAAACCCCCCACAAGTGACCCCATTTTGGAAAATAGACCCCACAAGGAACTTATCTAGAAGTGTGGTGAGCGCTATGAAGCCCCAAGTGCTTCACAGAAGTTTTATAACATACAGCCGTAAAAACAAAAAAATCATTTTTTTTTTACAAAAATGATTTTGTCGCCCCCAGTTTTTTATTTTCCCAAGGGTAACAGGAGAAATAGGACAAATTGCACAATAACTCTTGTGGTCCAGAGTACGCTGATACCCCATATGCGGGAGTAAACTACTGTTTGGGCGCATGGCAGAGCTCAGAAGTGAAGGAGCACCGTTTGACTTTTTCAACGCAGAATTGGCTGGAATTGAGATCAGACGCCATGTCACATTTGGAGAGCCCCTGATGTGCCTAAACAGCAGAAACCCCCCATTCTAACTCCAACCCTAACCCCAACACACCCCTAACCCTAGTCCCAACCCTAACCACAAACCTAACCCTAACACACCCCTAACCGTAATCCCAACCCTAATCCTAATCCTAACGTTAGCGCCAACCCTAACCCTAACTTTAGCCGCAACCCTAACCCTAACGGGAAAATGGAAATAAATACATTTTTTTAATTTTATTATTTTTCCCTAACTAACGGGGTGATAAAGGGGGGTCTGATTTACTATTTATAGCGGGTTTTTATGATTGGCAGCTGTCACGCTAAAAGACGCTTTTTATTGCAAAAAATAGTTTTTGCATCACCACATTTTGAGAGCTATAATTTTTGCATATTTTGGCCCACAGAGTCATATGAGGTCTTATTTTTTGCGGGACGAGGTGACGTTTTTATTGGTACCATTTTTGAGCACGTGCCATTTTTTGATCGCTTTTTATTTCGATTTTTGGGAGGTTAGAATGAACAAAAATCAGCAATTCATGAATTTCTTTTGGGGGAGGCGTTTGTACCGTTCCGCGTGTGGTAAAATTGATAAAGCAGTTTTATTCTTCGGGTCAGTACGATTACGGCGATACCTCATTTATATCATTTTTTTAATGTTTTGGCGCTTTTATAGAATGAAAACAATTTTATATAAAAAAATTATTATTTTTGCATCGCTTTATTCTGCAAGCTATAACTTTTTTATTTTTTCACTGATGATGCTGTATGACGGCTCGTTTTTTGCGGGACAAGATGACGTTTTCAGCGGTACCATGATTATTTATATCGGTCTTTTTAATCGCGTGTTATTCCACTTTTTGTTCAGCGGTATGATGATAAAGCATTGATTTTTTGCTTCGTTTTCTTTTTTTTTTTTAAGGGGTTCAATAAAGGGGTTAACTAGTGGGACAGTTTTATAGGGGGGTCGTTACGGACGCGGCGATACCAAATATGTGTACTTTTATTGTTTTTTTTTTTTTATTTACAGGAAAGAATGAATTTATTGGGGAATATTTTTTTTTTTTTATGATTTTTTTTTTACCACTTTTTATTTTTATTTTTTTTACTTTTTTACTTTGTCCCAGGGTGGACACAGCACTCTGTCACACCAGCGATCGCTCTGGCATCGCTGCAGGCTTCCTCAGGCACTGAGGAAGCCGCCTCCCTGCAGGACCCCGGCACCATCTTGGATCCGGGAACCTGGAGGGAGGAAGGACCCTCGGAACAGCACGACACAACGCGCTGCTCTGAGGGTCGCAGGGGAGCGCGCAGGGAGCCCCCACCCTGCGCGATCCTCCCTGTGCCCGGTCCGCGATATGTTTGATCGCGTTGCAGGGGTTAATGTGCCGGGAGCGATCTGTGACCGCTCCTGACACACAGTCACGGGTGTCAGCTGTGATAATCAGCTGACACCCGGCGGCGATCAGCTGCGCTCCCCCCGGGAGCGCAGCTGATCGCCCATGACGTACTATTCCGTCCATGGGAATTAGGTCCAGGGTCACATGGACGGAATAGTACATCTGATGGAATAAAGGGGTTAAAAAGGTCTTTTTAGGACCTCAGGTCACCCACGATACGCTGCTATAACTGCTGGCATTGGTACAGGGTTCGTCTTTGGTCAGTCAGTTTTCCGTCCAGTTTCGGACTCTGGCCTCAGAGCTAGACTGGTCGGATAAAGTTCTCATTCCAGTCTACTGGCGAGGACTGGCTGACCATGTTAAAGACGCTTTGGCTACCAGGGAGATTCCCGCCACACTGGAGAAGCTTATCTCCATATCTACCCGCATCGACCTCCGTTTTCACGAGCGGAGGTTGGAGTGGGCCCAGTGTAGGCAGAGGATTTGGTTGGCTCCCACCTTTGCCAAACCTCTCGAATCCCCCGATCTGGCGTCCGAACCCCAAAAGGCCACAGAGGTTCCTCGTGCAGGACCTAAGTCTCGGACCGTCCGAGTATCTGTGGTCTGTAACCTTTGTCAGTAGACGGGACACTATGCCAACAAATGTCCACAGCGATCGGGGAAGCGATCGCGTCTAGTGGCCCTGGGAGGAGGTTCACTAGAGACAGCGGCATTTTCCTCCAAGATGACATTTAAAGGGACAGTCACTGTAGACTCTTCCACACTTACAGTTGAGCTTTGCGTGGACTCAGGAGCAGAGGGGAACTTCATGTCCTCTAACTTTGCTCTTCGTCACGCAATACCTCTGGTGGCGCTTGACAAATCAGTGACTGTCCGGGTAGTGAATGGGTCGACATTGCCCTCACAAATAACACACCAGACTGTTCCCCTTCCCATCAGCTTATTTCCCTACTCGTCCTTCCCGAGGGAATAGACGAGATCCTACTAGGTATACCTTGGCTCCGTTTCCACTCCCCACATATAGAGTGGACTTCGGGTAGGATACTGGGTTGGAGTGATGCATGTAGAGGCAGATGTGTCAGGAGTTGCGTTCAGGTTACCACTACTGAGTTACCGGCAGATCTTACTCCACTTCCCAAGTGCTATTGGTCATATGCAGACGTGTTCTCCAAGAAGGCTGCGGAGACTCTTCCGCCTCATCGCCCCTATGACTGTCCTATCGACCTCTTGCCTGGCGCAGAACCCCCTCGGGGAAGGGTCTATCCTCTCTCTCTTCCTGAGACAGAGGCCATGTCGCAATATATTCAGGAGAACCTAGCAAGAGGGTTCATTAGGAAGTCGGTGTCACCGGCAGGGGCGGGATTCTTCTTCGTGCTGAAGAAGAACTGAGAATTACGTCCGTGTATTGATTACAGGGGTCTTAACGCCATCACCGTTAAAAACAAGTACCCGTTGCCCCTGATTTCTGAGCTTTTGATAGGCTTCGGGGAGCAAGGGTATTCACTAAACTAGATCTGCGTGGTGCTTGTAACCTGATTCGCATCCGTGAGGGGACGAATGGAAGACTGCTTTTAATACCAGGGATGGGCATTACGAATATCTGGTGATGCCCTTTGGGCTCTGTAATGCCCCAGCCGTTTTCCAAGACTTTGTCAATGACATCTTCCGGGATATGCTCTCCACCTCGGTCGTAGTCTATCTGGATGATATACTCATCTTCTCTCCAGATATTGACTCCCACCGGAGAGATGTCTGCAGAGTCTTCGACCTCTTACGGGCAAATTCCCTTTATACTAAGTTAGAGAAATGTATGTTTGAGCTGGAGTCTTTACCTTTCCTTGGTTATATCATCTCAACCCAGGGATTGGCTATGGATCCGGCCAAATTACAGGCTGTGATGGACTGGCAAGAACCCCACTCTCTTAAAGCGGTGCAGCGCTTTATGGGGTTCATTAATTACTATCGCCAGTTCATTCCTCATTTCTCTACCTTGGTAGCTCCCTTGGTAGCCCTCACCAAGAAGGGAGCAAATCCCAAATTGTGGTCGGAGGAGGTCTCCAAGGCTTTCACTTCTATTAAGTCTCATTTTGCTAGCGCTCCCATCCTACATCGCCCCGATGTTGATAAGCCATTTTTATTGGAGGTGGATGCCTCATCCGTTGGTGCTGGAACAGTCCTCTTCCAAAAGGATGCTCAAGGTCGGAAGCATCCTTGCTTCTTCTTCTCTAAGACCTTCACATCAGCGGAGAGGAATTATTCCATCGGGGATAGGGAGTTGCTAGCCATGAAGTTGGCCTTCTCTGAGTGGAGACATCTGTTGGAGGGGGCCCGCTTTCCCTTCCAAGTCTTCACCGACCACAAAAATTTGGTGTATCTTCAGACAGCCCAGCGGCTAAACTCTCGCCAGGCCAGATGGTCCTTGTTCTTCTCCCGGTTTCATTTCACACTCCATTTCCTCTCGGGAGAGAAGAACATCCGTGCCGACGCTCTCTCTCGCTCTGTGGTGTCCTCTGAGGAGGAGGTGGAGGAGCCTCGGCTTATTGTCCCCACAGAGAGCCTGAGAACAGTGGCCCCGGTTTTGCTAGAGTCTGTGCCCCTGGGCAAGACTTTTGTGCCTACCAATTTGCGACCGGAGGTACTCTCTTGGGCACATTCGTCCAGGGTGGGTGGACACTTTGGGACATACTGGTGGCCGCATATGGTCAGTGACGTTGGGGACTACGTTCGGGCGTGTGTCTCCTGTGCCAAGAATAAGTCTCCACAACAACGGCCAGCTGGGTTACTTTACCCTTTGCCGGTGGCAGACAGGCCCTGGGAGATGGTTGGGATGGACTTCGTGGTGGGCTTGCCCAAGTCTCGGGGTTGCACCATCATTTGGGTAATCACCAACCATTTTTCCAAAATGGTGCATCTGGTGCCGCTACCACGGTTACCTTCTGCACGGGCTCTGGCAGCGTTGTTCGTTAGGCACATCTTCCGTCTACACGGCATGCCGGACAAAATTGTCAGTGACCGAGGTCCCCAGTTTGCGTCTCGGTTCTGGAGAGAGCTTTGTCGTCTACTCAGTATTGAGTTAAATCTCTCTTCAGCGTACCATCCTGAGACGAATGGGTTGGTAGAGAGGGCCAACCAGACCTTGGTCACCTATCTACGACATTTTGTCTCAGCCAGGCAGGATGACTGGGCATCCTTGCTACCATGGGCTGAGTTTGCACTAAACAATGCTGTGGCTGACTCCACCGGACAGACTCCATTCCTCCTAAACTACGGTCAGCATCCGCGGGTTCCGGTGCCCATGCCGGTGTCTTCCGCCGACTCCAGGGTGGCAGACTGGGCTGTGGAGGCACGGGACATTTGGGACCGTACCCAGGATGCCATTCAGGCATCCAAGGAGAGGATGAGGTCCTCCGCCGACGCACATCGGCGCCCCGCTCCAACATTTGCTCCTTGGGACTTGGTGTGGCTCTCCGCCCGTAACATCAGGCTGCGAGTTGAGTCCACTAAGTTGGCACCCCGCTACCTGGGTCCTTTCAAGGTCCTCGAGCAGGTTAACACTGTGGTATACCGTTTGGCTCTTCCACCACGCCTGGGTATCTCCGACACCTTTCACGTATCCCTCCTGAAACCTGTGCTCATGTCCCGGTTTTCTGAGTCATCTGCCGGGTCATCGGGTTCGTCTACGGACGACCATGAGGTGAACGCCATCGTAGGGTGTAAGGTGGTACGGGGCAAAAAGTTTTATTTGGTGGACTGGAGGGGCTATGGGCCTGAGGATAGGTCTTGGGAGCCTGCCGAGCATGTACACGCTCCGCAGCTCATGCTGCCTTTGAGCGCAGCGAGGCCCAGAGAAGGGGGGGCCCTAGGAGGGGGGTAATGTTAGGGGTCGAGTTCCCGCTTCTGCACAGGGGGAGTCTCAAACCAGTCCCGCTGCGTGTCCACCATTCGTCTCCGTCCGCAGTGGAGCCTGCTCAGCTTAGATGTCGGTCCCAGCGTCTCGCCCAGTCTAACAGTGTGCAGAGGATTACTGCTGCTCCTCCAGGCTCTGCTATTGTGGCCAGTACTGGTTAGCGGTGAGCAGACGTCTTTGGGAGTCTTTGTTTTCCCCTTCTGAGCATGCCCAGAGTGAGATCTCTCATTGGAGATCAGGGGTCACATGCTCAGGTACTGCAGCAGCTCTTATTGGTCCGCCAGGAAGGTCCTGTGACTACTGGTGTTCTGGAACAAGTTTCATTGGTCCTTGTTTCTGGCAGGTCCTGTAGCTGTTACTATAAAAGGGTAGCATGGCTGGGCCGCCATGCGCTAGTATCAATCATTATATGCTATGTGCCAGTGTGGTCATGCGTGTGTGTGGTTAGAGCCCGGCTGAAATAAGCCCCTAGAATACCGACTTAATCGGTGAGGAGTTTGGTATGCTAGCTGGTCAGGGTCGGTGTCCTAGATGCCCTAGATTGCCGGCATAACCGTTGAGGAGTTTGATTGCCGTATTCAGGGTCTGGCGTTCAGACGCCATAGATTGCGGGTGACTCCGGCGAGGACATTAGCGCATGATCACGTTCTATGTTCGCTTAGCTGTTCACTGTGTACCTGGGTGATTGACAGGACACAGAAGTTTTTCTCAACGGCTCTGTGATGTAACAGGGTTCGCTTTCAACGCTAGACAGCGCCCTAGCGTGTTTATTTTGTGACTCAGTTGTGTTAAGTGAGTTCGCACACATCGCCATATAGCGCTGCGGCACTCCTTCTAGCGGCTCTGTGGATTAACAGAGTTCGCACATATTGCCACAGCGCGTTACGGCGTTTATTTTGGCGACTCTGCGGGATAACTGTCACGCTGTCTCTGCGTACCGGAGGTTAGGGGCCTAAGCTGACCCTAAGCTGGGGCCCTGACTAATCCCTCTACCTGGAGGTACTGTTAAAGGTACAGAGGTCCAGGCCGCCAGCGTAATCCCTACCTCCTGAGGATCCCTGAACCTCAGTGATCTAGTCCTGAGAAGGACCCCGATCACAACAACAGGGAACGGGATAATATAAGCCCACACACAGTACTAGACGAACGAGACAGTACAAGGGGAAAATTAACAACCACCTTGCATACAAAACTACACCAAAACAACAGAGGGAACACCAACGGGTAAGGAGATAAATGATAAAGCGAGGAAGGGGAAAAACCACATACAAAGTACACTTCACTCCAAACTCCAAAATACCACAAGCCGCTCTGTTTGTCTGCCACGAATGCTTTCACCGACACTTCCCTAGCAGACTGGCAGGTATTTGAAGGAATCCCATTACAGCAACATTAATTGCAGCTGGGCGAGGCTGGCCTCGTCTAGCACAGAGAGAGAGAGAATTAACTCCCTCACTGCCGAAAAACACCCAGCACCAGAAACTCAGCTGTGAGAAGTCAGGCTGTGCAATCGCGACGATCTTCGTAGCGACACACCCGTGACAGTATCCCCCCTTCTACGAGGGCCTCCGGACCCTCAGGGCCGGGTTTATCTGGGTGAGTAGTGTGGAAGGCCCGGATTAATCGGTCTGCGTTAATATCCGACGCAGGAACCCACGTCCTCTCCTCAGGACCATACCCCCTCCAATGAACCAGGTACTGAAGGGATCGGCGATTCAGACGTGAATCGATGATTCTCGACACCTGAAACTCCAAGTTACCATTGACCACCACAGGAGGAGGAGGTAAAGGTGAAGGTATCACCGGCGCCACATACCTCTTAAGCAACGATCTGTGGAACACATTGTGAATTTTAAATGTAGGAGGGAGGTCAAGACGGAATGCCACCGGATTAATTATAGAACTGATCTTGTATGGCCCGATGAACCTGGGACCCAGTTTCCAGGAGGGAACCTTAAGTTTTATATTCTTGGTAGACAACCATACCAGATCGTTCACACTTAGGTCCGGACCAGACACTCTCCTCCTATCAGCCATACGTTTGTATCGGTTCCCCATAGTACTCAGATTATTCAGCACTCCTCTCCACACTGAAGCAAGTGGCGATGAAAATCGTTCCTCCTCAGGAACCCCAGAAGAGCCCCCCCTATTGAAAGTACAAAACTGGGGGTGAAAACCATATGCCCCAAAAAACGGGGACTTACCAGTGGACTCGCTCCGCCTATTATTAAGAGCAAACTCCGCCAGAGGCAAGAAAGAAGCCCAGTCCTCCTGGTTCTCTGACACAAAACACCGGAGATATGTCTCCAAGCTCTGGTTCAGACGCTCTGTCTGACCATTGGTCTGTGGATGAAAAGCCAATGAAAATGACAACTGCATCCCCCGCCGTGTACAAAATGCCTTCCAGAATTTGGACACAAACTGAGACCCCCGATCCGACACCACATCGGAGGGTACCCCGTGAAGCCTTACAATCTCCCCAATGAACACCTGCGCAAGAGTTTTAGCATTAGGAAGAGCAGGAAGAGCGATAAAATGTGCCATCTTGCTGAACCTGTCCACTACAACGAGTATGACTGTTTTACCCGAAGATGGCGGGAGGTCCGTAATGAAGTCCATAGACAGATGAGTCCATGGACGCTCCGGGATCTTCAAAGGTAAGAGGGCCCCAGACGGACTGGTATGTGGGGTCTTAGAGCGCGCACAAACCTCGCAGGACGCGACAAAAGTTACCACCTCGCTATGTAAGTTAGGCCACCAAAAACGACGCGAGAGGAGATCCTCAGTTGCTTTACTCCCTGGATGTCCTGCCAAAGCTGAATTATGGTGTGCCTCGATCACCTTTTGTCGCAACTGATTTGGAACAAACAGTCTCCCTGGAGGTCCTACAGGGGCGTCCCCCTGAGCCTCCAATACCTCCTCCTCAAGTTCAGAGCATACTGCCGACACCACCACCCCCTCCTGAAGGATAGGAACCGGGTCCTCCGTATTCCCGGCCCCAGGGAAACTACGAGATAAGGCATCCGCCTTTACATTTTTTGACCCAGGACGATATGTGACGACAAAATTAAAGCTGGTAAAAAATAATGACCACCTAGCTTGTCTGGGATTCAGACGTTTTGCAGACTCCAGATATAGCAGGTTCTTGTGATCGGTGATGACAGTGACCGGATGGACTGCCCCCTCCAAAAAATGGCGCCACTCCTCAAAAGCCAACTTAATGGCTAAGAGTTCCCTATTGCCGACATCGTAATTCCTCTCAGCGGACGACAGTTTTTTAGAGAAAAATGCGCACGGATGCCACTTACCAGGGGACGAACCTTGTGACAATACTGCTCCCACCCCTACCTCGGAAGCGTCTACCTCTACAATGAACGGCTGTGACGCATCAGGTTGAATAAGTATGGGTGCCGAGGCAAAGCATTTTTTCAAGGAGGAGAATGCTTGACAAGCCTTGTCAGACCACCTAGAAAAATCCATCCCCTTTTTTGTCATGTCTGTGAGAGGTTTAACCATGGACGAGAAATTACGAATAAATTTCCGGTAATAATTAGCAAACCCCAGGAAACGTTGTAGAGCCTTAAGATTCTCTGGCAGATCCCACTCAAGAACTGCCCGTACTTTCCCAGGGTCCATACGAAAACCGGACGCTGAAACCAGAAAGCCTAAAAACTGGAGTTCCTGTACGGCGAATACACACTTTTCCCATTTGGCGTACAGTTTATTATCCCGCAAAATCTGTAACACCTGCCTAACATGCTCCTGATGAGACACAAGATCCGGCGAGTAAATTAAGATATCATCCAGATATATGACCACAAACTGTCCCACCAGGTGGCGAAAAATGTCATTTACAAAGTGTTGGAACACCGCTGGGGCATTAGTCAGACCGAATGGCATGACAAGGTTCTCATAATGCCCCTCTGGAGTGTTAAACGCCGTCTTCCACTCATCCCCCTCCTTCATCCTAATCAGATTGTACGCCCCCCTGAGATCCAACTTAGAGAACCATTTGGCGCCCACGATCTGATTGAAGAGATCGGGGATAAGTGGGAGCGGATACGGATCTCGGACCGTAATCCGATTAAGTTCACGGAAATCCAGGCAAGGGCATAGGCCTCCATCTTTCTTCTTCACAAAGAAGAACCCCGCGGCCACCGGGGAAGATGAAGGTCTAATATGCCCCTTTGCCAGACTTTCAGTAATATAATCCTTCATGGCCTGCCTCTCAGGACCAGATAGGTTATACAACCTAGATTTAGGTAACTTGGCCTCAGGGAGCAGTTTTACAGAACAGTCATACACGCGATGAGGAGGTAGTTCCTGACACCCTTTCTCCGAGAATACATCCTCAAAGTCCGCCAGAAATGGAGGTAAGACCCTAGGAGTGACCGCACCGATGACCGTATTCATGCAGTTTTTATTACAGAATTCACTCCATTGGCTTATCTCTCTGGATTGCCAATCAATAACTGGGTTATGCTTAGTTAACCAAGGAAGGCCCAACACTATAGGAGTGGGAAGACCCTCCAACACGTAACAAGACAACAGTTCTTTATGTATCGCCCCCACTTGAAGTTTTACGTTATGCACAGCTTGCAAAAAACTTCCCTGACCGAGAGGTCTGGATTCGATCGAGAATATGGGGATGGGTTTAGCCAACACACTCAATTGCATACCTTGCACCCGGGCAAACCGAGCGTCCACCAGATTAGCCCCGGCCCCACTATCCAGAAGAACAGATATCCTCTCAGTTCTCATACCCACCACCACCTCCGCCGGTACGAGAAACTGAGACGAACTTAGGGACGAAATACTTACTCCCAGATTGCCGTCCACCACACAACCTGGGATCAATAGTTTTCCGACGACCCTTTACTCTGCAAAGGACGGGATGGACACCCCCCAATAAAATGTCCCTTTTTCCCACAGAAGAAACAACTTCCTGTTTTGTGGCGCCCCGCCGGTCCCCTCCCCCGAAATGATGTCCCTCCTAATTGCATAGGCTCCTCTGGACTGACCAGGGGAACCTCCATATAAGGGACCCTTGAGGAAGGTGGAGTCATCACAGGGGGCGGAGTTACCCCGCACCCTCTCCGAAGCCGTCTGTCAATACGAATAGCAAGGGCCATAGCGGCTTCCAGTGACGCGGGAGGGTCATACTGTGCCAATACATCCTTTAATTTGTCAGATAAACCTTGACAAAACTGGCTCCTAAGAGCCGGGTCATTCCACTGGGTGTCCGTGGCCCACCTACGGAACTCCGAACAGAATTCCTCCGCCGGACGATCTCCCTGCTGGATCCTACGTAACTTAGATTCAGCAAGGGAGATCCGATCCGGGTCATCATATACAAGACCCAGAGCTGCAAAAAACCTATCCACTGACTGGAGAGCCGGGGAGTCCGTGGGAAGGGAGAATGCCCTTGATTGTGGGTCCCCTTGTAGGAGCGAGATGACAATTTCCACCCTTTGCTCATCACTCCCCGATGACTGTGGCCGCAGCCGAAAGTACAATTTACATGCCTCCCGAAAAACAAAAAACTTGTCCCGCCCCCCAGTGAACCTGTCAGGGAGAGCTACTTTAGGTTCTGGTCCGGCTTGCTCCGGGGGGTACAAAACCTTGGACTTAACGTCTGCCAGCTCCATGGACAAACTCTGCAACTGCCGAGCAAGACTGGCTACTGGATCCATGGTAGCTGGAGAGAATCTTTTGTCAGTCGGTGAAAATGTCACGCTGTCTCTGCGTACCGGAGGTTAGGGGCCTAAGCTGACCCTAAGCTGGGGCCCTAGACTAATCCCTCTACCTGGAGGTACTGTTAAAGGTACAGAGGTCCAGGCCGCCAGCGTAATCCCTACCTCCTGAGGATCCCTGAACCTCAGTGATCTAGTCCTGAGAAGGACCCCGATCACAACAACAGGGAACGGGATAATATAAGCCCACACACAGTACTAGACGAACGAGACAGTACAAGGGGAAAATCAACAACCACCTTGCATACAAAACTACACCAAAACAACAGAGGGAACACCAACGGGTAAGGAGATAAATGATAAAGCGAGGAAGGGGAAAAAACCACACACAAAGTACACTTCACTCCAAACTCCAAAATACCACAAGCCGCTCTGTTTGTCTGCCAGGAATGCTTTCACCGACACTTCCCTAGCAGACTGGCAGGTATTTGAAGGAATCCCATTACAGCAACATTAATTGCAGCTGGGTGAGGCTGGCCTCGTCTAGCACAGAGAGAGGGAGAATTAACTCCCTCACTGCCGAAAAACACCCAGCACCAGAAACTCAGCTGTGAGAAGTCAGGCTGTGCAATCGCGACGATCTTCGTAGCGACACACCCGTGACAATAACAGAGTTCGCTTCTTGTGCCATTTTACTAGCAGCAGGCTCTGCCTGCACGGTGGACCCCGGGCTGCGAACGCACCTCTTTACATCATATATTTGGTGCGTTCCGCAGACCCTAACAGCGTGTCACCACCAGAGGGCAGCGCAAAAGAGAGTGTCACCACCAGAGGGCAGCGCAAAAAAGAGCGTCACCACCAAAGGGCAGCGCAAAAGAGAGTGTCATCACTAGAGGGCAGCGCAAAAGAGAATGTCACCACCAGAGGGCAGCGCAAAAGAGAGTGTCATCACCAGAGGGCAGTGCAAAAGAGAGTGTCATCACCAGAGGGCAGCGCAAAAGAGAGTGTCATCACCAGAGGGCAGCGCAAGAGAGCATGTCACCACCAGACGGCAGCGAAAAAGAGAATGTCACCACCAGAGGGCAGCGCGAAAAAGAGCGTCACCACCAGAGGGCAGCGCAAAAGAGAGTGCCATCACCAGAGGGCAGCGCAAAAGAGAGTGTCATCACCAGAGGGCAGCGCAAGAGAGTGTGTCACCACCAGAGGGCAGCACAAAAGAGAGTGTCATCACCAGAGGGCAGCGCAAGAGAGCGTGTCACCACCAGAGGGCAGCACAAGAGAGCGTGTCACCACCAGAGGGCAGCGCAAAAGAGAGTGTCATCACAAGAGGGCAGCGCAAGAGAGCGTGTCACCACCAGAGGGCAGCGCAAAAGAAAGTGTCACCACCAGAGGGCAGCGCAAAAGAGAGTGTCATCACAAGAGGGCAGGCAAGAGAGCGTGTCACCACCAGAGGGCAGCTGCAAAAGAAAGTGTCACCACCAGAGGGCAGCGCAAAAAAGAGCATCACCACCAGAGGGCAGCGCAAAAGAGAGTGTCATCACCAGAGGGCAGCGCAAAAGAGAGTGTCATCACCAAAGGGCAGCGCAAGAGAGCGTGTCACCACCAGAGGGCAGCGCAAAAGAGAGTGTCACCACCAGAGGGCAGCGCAAAAGAGAGTGTCACCACCAGACGGCAGCGCAAAAGAGAGTGTCATCACCAGAGGGCAGCGCAAGAGAGCGTGTCACCACCAGAGGGCAGCGCAAAAGAGAGTGTCATCACCAGAGGGCAGCGCAAGAGAGCGTGTCACCACCAGAGGGCAGCGCAAGAGAGCGTGCCACCACCAGAGGGCAGAGCAAAAGAGTGTGTCATCACCAGAGGGCAGCGCAAGAGAGTGTGTCACCACCAGAGGGCAGCGCAAGAGAGCGTGCCACCACCAGAGGGCAGAGCAAAAGAGAGTGTCATCACCAGAGGGCAGCGCAAGAGAGTGTATCACCACCAGAGGACAGCGCAAGAAAGCATGTCACTACCAGAGGGCAGCATAAGAGAGTGTGTCACCACCAGAGGGCAGCGCAAAAGAGAGTGTCACCACCAGAGGGCAGCGCAAAAAAGAGCATCACCACCAGAGGGCAGCGCAAAAAAGAGTGTCACCACCAGAGGGCAGCGCAAAAAAGTGTCATCACCAGAGGGCAGCGCAAAAGAGAACATCACCGCCAGAGGGCAGCGCAAAAGAGAGAGTCACCACCAGAGGGCAGCGCAAGAGAGAGTGTCACCACCAGAGGGCAGCGCAAAAGAGAACGTCACCGCCAGAGGGCAGCGCTAAAGAGAACGTCACCACCAGAGGGCAGCACAAAAGAGAGCATCACCACCAGAGGGCAGCGCAAAAGAGAGTGTGTCACCACCAGAGGGCAGCGCAAAAGACAGCGTCATCACCAGAGGCCAGTGAAAGAGAGAACATCACCACCACAGGGCAGCACAAGAAAGCGGGTCACCACCAGGGGGCATCGCAAAAGAATGCATCAGCACCAGAGTACAGTACATCTATTTGTGGCTGTACTTATATAGCACAACTACAGTACAGACCAAAAGTTTGGACACACCTTCTCATTCAACGATTTTTCTGTATTTTCACGACTGTGAAAATTGTACATTCACACTGAAGGCATCAAAACTATGAATTATCACATGTGGAATTATACATTACACTTTACAAAAAAGTGTGAAACAACTGAAAATATGTCTTATACTCTAGGTTCTTCACCTTTTGCTTTGATTACTGCTTTGCACGCAGAAAAGGTGAACGGATGGACTCTACATGCCTGGTTCCCACCGTGAAGCATGGAGGAGGTGGTGTGATGGTGTGGGGGTGCTTTGCTGGTGACACTGTTGGGGAAATTTACACTAATATTTATATATCTCATCATGTCGCTCCCATACAAGATCTTCGATTAAATAGACCGTCACAATATAGATGTGCTCCCACAAAGTAGATCCGGGCTGGGGGAAAAAGTCAGTAGACAAGAAAATTACCTGAAAAGTGAATAAAGAAAAACACAATTAATAAAACCCATTAAAAGCCACCATAGTGGCACGAATAACCCGCACACAACCAACGGTGCAGCAGGTCAGTGATCGCAAAAAGACCCATCACAGGAATGAGGCGAAATTGCAAATATTTCTACATTTCTAGTTTTTATCAGTAAAGATGGGGTGCAGAGTGTACATTAATGAGGAAAAAATGAACTTTTTTGCATTTACCAAATGGCTTCAATGAAAATAAATGACATTTATTAAAAAAGAAAAACTGAAATCTCACATGGTCATAAGTCTTCAGCCCCTTTGCTCAGACACTCATTTACGTCACATGCTGTCCATTTCCTTGTGATCCTCCTTGAGATGGTTCTACTCCTTCATTGGAGTCCAGCTGTGTGTAATTACACTCATAGAACTTGATTTGTAAAGGCGCACACCTGTCTATATAAGACCTCACAGCTCACAGTGCATGTCACACCAAATGAGAATCATGAGGTCAAAGGGACTGGCCAAGGAGCTCAGAGACAGAATTGTGGCAAGGCACAGATCTGGCCAAGGTTACAAAAGAATTTCTACAGTACTCAAGGTTCCTAAGAGCACAGTGGCCTCCATAATCCTTAACTGGAAGAAGTTTGGGACCACCAGAAGTCTTCTTAGACCTGGCCGTCCAGCTAATCTGAGCAATTGTGGGAGAAGAGCCTTGGTGAGAGAGGTAAAGAAGAACCCCAAGATCACTGTGGCTGAGCTCCACAGATGCAGTAGGGAGATGGGAGAAAGTTCCACAAAGTCAACTATCACTGCAGCCTCCACCAGTCGGGCCTTTATGGCAGAGTGGCCCCGACAGAAGCCTCTCCTCAGTGCCAGACATATGAAAGCCGCATAGAGTTTACTAAAAAACACATGTAGGACTCCCAGACTATGAGAAATAAGATTCTCTGGTCTGATGAGATGAAGATAGAACTTTTTGGTGATAATTCTAAGCGGTATGTGTGGAGAAAACAGAAACTGCTCATCACCTGCCCAATATAATCCCAACAGTGAAACATGGTGGTGGCAGCATCATGATATGGGGGTGTTTATCAGCTGCAGGGACAGGACGACTGGTTGTAATTGAAGTAAACATGAATGTGGCCAAGTACAGAGATAACCTGGATGAAAACCTTTTCCAGAGTGCTCTGGACCTCAGACTTGGCCGAAGGTTCACCTTCCAACAAGACAATGACCCTAAGCACACAGCTAAAATAACAAAGGAGTGGCTTCAGAACAACTCTGTGACCATTCCTGACTGACCCAGCCAGAGCCCTGACCTAAACCCAATTGAGCATCTCTGGAGAGACCTGAAAATGGCTGTCCACCAACGATCACCATCCAACCTGACGGAACTGGAGAGGATCTGCCAAGAAGAATGGCAGAGGATCCCCAAATCCAGGGGTGAAAAACTTGTTACATCATTCCCAAGAAGACTCATGGCTGCACTAGCTCAAAAGGTGCTTCTCCTCAATACTGAGCAAAGGGTGTGAATCAGGGCCGCCATCAGGGCATGAGAACCCTTACTGCTGTATGGGGCCCGGTCATTAGGGGGGGCCCGCCGCCGAGCACGCAGGTCCGCGCTCGGGCCCCGGGGGGCCCCCAACATTTTGAGGCTCCCCCTGCACCTCAAGGGGCCCCCAGCTAGCGGCACATCACGCAGCCGCTATGGGGCCCCTGTGTGGCAGGGGGGCCCGCCTGCCCCCAGCGCCGACTCCCCCCGCCGCTGCATTGAACTATACCGGAGTCAGCCGGCACAGTTCAAAGCGATAATGGAGGAGAGAGCGTCAGCTGACGCTCTCTCTCCCATCATTCCCCGCTCTGCCTCTGACACAGCGCGCTCACTGTGTGCCGGGCAGAGCAGGAGACAGGAGCCGGGAGCAGCGCGGGCACGAGGATGAGGTGAGGAGTGTTTTTTTTTTATAAATCTGTCCTGCTGTGGGGCCGGCCATTCCTGGGGGGGGGGGAGGAGAGATGAGGGCTGTAAAATGTGGGCCCTGCTGTATACTATGGAGGCCCTGCTATATCCAATGGGGGCCCTGCTGTCTACTATAGGGGCCCTGCAATATACAATGGGGGCCCTGCTGTCTACTATAGGGGCCCTGCTATATCCATGTGGGCCCTGCTGTATACTATGGAGGCCCTGCTATATCCAATGGAGGCCCTGCTGTCTACTATAGGGGCCCTGCAATATACAATGGGGGTCCTGCTGTCTACTATAGGGGCCCTGCTATATCCAATGTGGGCCCTGCTGTATACTATGTGGGCCCTGCTGTACACTGTGGGCCGCTATATACTATGTGGGCCCTGCTATATATATGGCCTGTATATGTGGGCCCTGCTGTATACTATGTGGGCCCTGCTGTATACTATGTGGGCCCTGCTGTATACTATGTGGGCCCTGCTGTATACTATGTGGGCCCTGCTGTATACTATGTGGGCCCTGCTGTATTACTATGTGGGCCCTGCTGTATACTATGTGGGCCCTGCTGTATACTATGTGGGCCCTGCTGTATACAATGTGGGCCCTGCTGTATACATGTGGGCCCTGCTGTATACTATGTGGGCCCTGCTTGTACATGTGGGCCCTGCTTATACATGTGGGCCCTGCTATACTATGTGGGCCGCTACTGTGGCCCTGCTATATACTATGTGGGCCCTGCTATATACTATGTGGGCCCTGCTATATACTATGTGGGCCCTGCTATATACATATGTGGGCCCTGCTATATACTATGTGGGCCCTGCTATATACTATGTGGGCCCTGCTATATACTATGTGGGCCCTGCTATATACTATGTGGCCTGCTATATACTATGTGGCCCTGCTATATACTATGTGGGCCGTGCTATATACTATGTGGGCCGTGCTATATACTATGTGGGCCGTGCTATATACTATTGGGCCGGACTTGCCGCGCTATACACTATGTGGGTTGTGTTATATACTATTGGGGGATATATTATATTTTATAGGGTGGCTGTGTTATATACTATGTGGCTGTGTAATATACTATAGGGGGCTACGTTATATTCCTTTGGGGAGCAGACTGTATGATATTCTATTCGGGGATACATTATATTCTATGGGGGCTGTATTATATTTATTATATTCTATGAGGGGTGATTGCATCATACTCTATGAGGGGCTCCATTATACTGTATGAGGTGGCTACATTGTATTCTATGGGGGCTGCATTATATTCTATGGGGGGCTAGATTATATTTTATGGGGGCTTCATTATACTTTGAGGGGGCTCTATTATATTCTATGGGGGTTTACATTATACTCTGTGGGGTGGTTGCATTATACTCTGTGGGGTGGTTGCATTATACTCTGGGGTGGTTGCAATATACTCTGTTGGGTGGTTGCCTTATACTCTGTGGGTTGGCTGCATTATGCTCTGTGGGGTGGCTGCATTATGCTCTATAGGCTGACTGCATTATACTATATGTGGGCTGCATTATACTGTATCGAGGACTATGGGGAATACATTATATCATATGAAGAACTATGGGGTGCATTATACTATGGGAAGTGAATTGTACTACATGGATGACTATGGCGGTGCATTATACTATATGGAGCACTATGAGGAGTGTATTATACTATATGGATGACTGAGTGTATTTTAATATATTGAGGGCTATTAGGAGTGTATTATACTATATGGAGGACTATGGATACATTATATGTAGTGCACATTATAATATATGGGGACTATGGGGTGTATTATACTAAACAAGCAAAATGCTGCATATTCATCGAGTGATTGGTGTTAATGTGTCATTGGTGAGAGCATGGTGCAGAAGTGAAGTTTTTCCATGAAAGGGCGGAGGGATTTTGGAAGGTTTATGTGGTGGAGGAGGAGCTAGGGTGGATACGGAACTGGGGGGTGGAGCCTGGGCGGAGTCTCAAGGGGGCTCCATAAATTTTGCCAGTATGGGGCCCCGAAATTCCTAGTGGCAGCCCTGGTGTGAATACTTATGACCATGTGAGATTTCAGTTTTTCTTTTTTAATAAATTTGCAAAAATTTCTACATTTCTGTTTTTCAGTAAAGATGGGGTGCAGAGGGCACATTAATGAGGAAAAATGAACTTTACTGAATTTACCAAATGGCTGCAATGAAACAAAGAGTGAAAAATGTAAAGGGGTCTGAATACTTTCCTTACCCACTGTACAATACTATTCAAAAGTTTAGGGCCACCGAGACAATTTTGTGTTTTCCATAAAAACTCATACTTTTATTAATCAGATGAATGTAAAATCTCGTCCAGACATTGACAAGGTTCAAAAAAAAGATTTTTATTTGAAATAATAATTTTCTCCTTCAGACTTTGCTTTCGTCAGTGAATGCTCCTTTGCATCAGTTGCAGCATTGCAGGCCTTTGGCATTCTAGCAGTTAATTTTCTGAGGTAATCTGGAGAGATTTCACCCCGTGCGTCCAGAAGCCCCTCCCTCTTGTCGGTTTGGCTTGATGAGCACTTTTTGCGTGCCATACGGTCACGCTGCTCCCACAACAGCTCAATGGGGTTGAGATCTGGTGACTGCACTGGCCTCTCCATTACAGATAGGATACCAGCTGCCGACTTCTTCCCTAGAAAGTTCTTGTATAATTTGGAGGTCGCTTTGGGTCATTGTCCTGTTGTAGGATTAAATTGGCTCCAATCAAGCGCTGTCCACAGGGTATGGAAAATATAACGTGGCACTACTGTAGAAGGTGCACAAGTAGGAACCCAACCGAGTGATAATATAGAAAGATAACTTGGCACTCAACTTTTTGTGAAGAATAGTAAATTTTTATTGCAGTCCAAACAAAATCAACGTTTCGGTCCAAGTCGGACCTTCATCAAAGTACCGACTGCTTTGTGAAAGAGGTCCAATTCATGGACTAGTGATAACACGTGACATGTAATGATCTATAGATGTATGGCAAAAAAGAGGGGGTCTCCTAATGGTCTGTTATCATGCAGTGACTCCAATCTACATATAAATGGTATGTTAGCGTCTCCTTGTTATCCTGATGCCAGCTGTGACTCCAGATATGCCGGTGGTGACACAGTGTAAACGCTCAGGGCCTCTCCCAACGCGGTATCCGTTGGATCCGCTTGTTGGATACCGCGTTGGGAGAGGCCCTGAGCGTTTACACTGTGTCACCACCGGCATATCTGGAGTCACAGCTGGCATCAGGATAACAAGGAGACGCTAACATACCATTTATATGTAGATTGGAGTCACTGCATGATAACAGACCATTAGGAGACCCCCTCTTTTTTGCCATACATCTATAGATCATTACATGTCACGTGTTATCACTAGTCCATGAATTGGACCTCTTTCACAAAGCAGTCGGTACTTTGATGAAGGTCCGACTTGGACCGAACGTTGATTTTGTTTGGACTGCAATAAAAATTTACTATTCTTCACAAAAAGTTGAGTGCCAAGTTATCTTTCTATATTATCACAGGGTATGGCATGGCGTTGCAAAATGGAGTGATAGCCTTCCTTATTCAAAATCCCTTTTACCTTGTACAAATCTCCCACTTTCCCAGCACGAAAGCAACCCCAGACCATCACATTGCCTCTACCATGCTTGACAGATGGCGTCACGCACTCCTCCAGCATCTTTTCTGTTGTTCTGCGTCTCACAAATGTTCCTCTGTGTGATCAAAACACCTCAAACTTGGATTCGTCTGTCCATAACACTTTTTTCCAATCTTCCTCTGTGCAATGTCTGTGTTCTTTTGCCCATATTAATCTTTTCCTTTTATAGCCAGTCTCAGATATGGCTTTTTCTTTGCCACTCTGCCCTGAAGGCCAGCATCCCGGAGTCGCCTCTTCACTGTAGACATTGACACTGGCGTTTTGCGTGTACTGTTTAATGAAGCTGCCAGTTGAGGACCTGTGAGGCGTCGATTTCTCAAACTACAGACTCTAATGTACTTGTCTTGTTGCTCAGTTGTGCAGCGGGGCCTCCCACTTCTCTTTCTACTCTGGTTAGAGCCTGTTTATGCTCTCCTCTGAAGGGAGTAGTACAGACCGTTGTAGGAAATCTTCATTTCTTGGCAATTTCTCGCATGGAATAGCCTCCATTTCTAAGAACAAGAATAAAAAACTGTCGAGTTTCACATGAAAGTTCTTTTTTTCTGGCCATTTTGAGAGTTTAATAGAACCTACAAATGTAATGCTCCAGATTCTCAACCAGCTCAAAGGAAGGTCAGGTTTATAGCTTCTCTAATCAGCCAAACTGTTTTCAGCTGTGCTTACATATTTGCACAAGGGTTTTCAAGGGTATTCTAACCATCCATAAGCCTTCTTACATGGTTAGCAAACACAAAGTACCATCAGAACGCTGGAGTGATGGTTGTTGGAAATGGGCCTCTATATGAAGATACGGCATTACAGACCAGACGTGTGCAGCTAGAATAGTCATTTACCACATTGACAATGTATAGAGTGTATTTCTGAATCATTTAATGTTAGCTTCATTGGAAAAAACAGTGCTTTTCTTTCAAAAATAAGGACATTTCTAAGTGACCCTAAACTTTTGAATGGTAGTGTATATAGTACAACTATAATAATAATAATATAATAATAATTTTATTTCTATAGCGCCAACATATTCCTCAGCGCTGTACATTATAGAGGGGACTTGTACAGACAATAGACATTACAGCATAACAATAAACACAGATCAAAGTAGATACTAAGAGGAATGAGGGTCCTGCTGCTCCAGCTACAATCTATGAGGAGAAGGGGAGACACGGAAGGTGGATGGTAACAATTGCTTTCATTGTTCGGACCGGCCATAGTGTAAGTATCGGGTGTTCCTATAATGCTGCATGAACCGGTTATCAGCCTGAATATGTAACAGTATATGTGCCCGTAGTTATATAGTACACTCAATGCTCTGGAGAAGAATCTCGTAGATCTGTATAACAGAGAGGAACCCAGCGCCGTTATTATGGGCTTCAGGGAGCACATGGGCCATAAATAATTGTTAAACATACAATATATAATACATAGAAGCAATGCCCGCCGACTATTGAAAATATCAAAGGAAGGAGATAACGGTAGTGCTTAATCAGAGCCAGTGTCTGGCAAAATGTATGAGCATATGTATACATGTATGTGAAATTATTAGACGTAATGGATAAGGGGCAGTGGCGTATGCCCAAATCCAGAACGCAAAAAAAAATATTAAAAAAATGAAACAAAAAAACCCCATTATAATAGACGTGTATTGTGACAGGGAGCACAGCAACGTTAATATAAACCCCATGTAGCAAACACATGTCGGAGAGATATTTCTATCCACGACACCTATTTAGAATATACATAATAAAAAAGATCACAATGCTATTCATTTAAAGAAGGCACCGAGATGTGTACATGCGTGGTTTTATACCCTTACAACAGATGTTAGGTGTAACACCAAGAAGTAACGAGTTTACATTTATCGTGTGGATCATAAGATAATTTGAATCATCGAGAGAAGAGCTATGACCATCATCAATGCAGTCATAGGGGAAGATGAGGCCCCCAATGGTGTAAGCTACAACAATCATCAGAAAGCACGTCGTCTGTAGCGGGGCTGAGAGCATATCAGGGAGCAGCTCTCCCAAAGTACAAAGAAGATTTAGTAATAATGCAAGTGGAGCACTCCCAGAAAAGTGGCAAAACTAGAGGAGTGGAGGAAGCCATAAACCACTGGGAATTGTACAATCACCAGGCAAATGTTATTAGTACAAAAATAACAGACATGGAGGAGACATGGAAGTAGGCAAGGCGGGGGAACAGGCACAAATACAAGGTAGGACCAAGGGGAGCAGAACGGCAAAGTCACTGTGGCATAAGCCAGTACAGCATCAGCAGCAGCAAGTAAATGAACAAGTGCATAGCGTGCATCAACAGTCAAGCCTGCCATAAAAGTCATGTCTGCTTACCCATAATAAGTCTAGACTACTGTCACCCTCCTTAAAGACCCTGACGCGCGTTTCACATGCCTGCTTTATCAAAGGGGTAGATGGAATGTCCAAATAGTGTGGTCCTAGAGAAGAGGTGACGGATTAGGCACAGTGGCCTTCTGGAGGAGGCATCTGTAGATAGGACGCCGAGTCACAAACCCCTGATCTTGCAACGCTGAAGATAACGGGCCTAAACAGGACTGCGTTTGTGGACCTGGTGGGGGTCCCAAGCAGGAGATCAAGGGCACCAGTAGTGGAAGAAATAGGACATGGAGCTGCTGAGCGAGTAGAGAGACTTTCTGATTAAGACTGAGGTGTTCAGGATGGGTTGTGGTGACATAGCCCCATACAGAAATGCTGCAGAGCCCTGGAGTAGATCTACAGAGGAAGGACACAGTGTGGGGGAGAATGCTTGATGCCCTACATGAAACAGCCATAAGACTTTGTGCCCTGTGTCCCTTGTATTCATCAGAACACAAATCCACACACTCATCCAGGACCCACACTTTTATATAGCACGCTGGGACATAAGAGGAGACGAGTGCCTCGCCCGAGGTTACCGCCCCACTCCTCGCTGCATATGGTAAAATTAATGTAGCCTTATCCAGAGTTCACACTGTGATTGCTCTTACTGTAGAGAATTCTTGCCTCTCTTTCTGTGAAGACTATCCCCTGCTCCTGTCTACACCATAGAATCTCCTTCTATACTGACCAGGGGAGACATGACATGCCGTGAACGTACAGAGAGCCGTGTTTGGCTGGTCTGATGGCGGGACATAAATGTCACTGTCCCCAGATAAAGAGCAGGTGAAGATGTGGCGCTCGCAGAGAAACGTCAGCTCTCCTGACACTTAATCACACGCAGAGTTTTTCCTGGTGGACAGTGGACGGTTTGTACTGAAATCACTTGTGAGCAGGAATTTATGGACGTCATTTCTGTCCCTTGTAGTTCCAAGTATTTATCACCACTCAGAACGAGCATAAAAAGCTGCAGCCGAAGGCGAATTTCAGGATCCCACTTTACAACCTGCTAGAGCTGTAAAGATGGAGGAGCAGGAGCGAGAACATTAACCCCCATAACAGCTGAGTCGGAGGCGCCTGGTACACATGTTACCACTGCAGCTGTCATTCTCTACCATGACCTGCTGTATAGAGCAAGGCACAAAACCAACCACTGGGCACAACTACCACCAGGCATAAAACCTTCAACCGGGCACAAAACCTACCACCATTCACAACTACCACCAGGCACAAAACCTTTAACCGGGCACAAAACCTACCACCGGGCACAACTACCACCAGGCATAAAACATACAACCAGGCACAAAACCTACCACCGGGCACAACTACCACCAGGGTCCAGGCATATAACCTTCAACCGGGCACAAAACCTACCACCAGGCATAAAACCTTCAACCGGGCACAAAACCTTCCACCATTCACAACTACCACCAGGCATAAAACCTACAAGAGCAAAGCTCAATTCCCCCAGCATGAACAACCAAAATCACGGGAGAGGAAGCAGCCCGAGTCATCCATACAACTTCAGGGAGAACCTGAGCCCAGGTCAATCCCCTAATTCCTCTCCAGAAAACATCAATGCCGTGGAAACCAAGGCCTCTTCCACCAGGTTGGCCAGAAAATGTAGAAATGCCTGAGAATACACACGACAGGTTTCACACTTCCTGAAAAAAGAAAACCAAAGTTAATGGAGTAATAAATCTGGTCTGATATACCGAGCAAAACAAGAGCAACGCCATCTACAAATGCGCTGAATATCAGGGTTAGACAAATTGGCCGGGGCCCCCTTTGTGGCTGCTCCAATCCTGAAAGAATGGGTGCCAAACTCACTAGGGGGGAGGCCCAGATGAAGTAAAGATTTACGAAAAAGGGATTGAAACTGGAACACCGTCAGTGGGGAACCGTCCCCATGAGAACAAAAAGCAGAACGGCGAACCGACAAATAATTGTGAACTAAATTTAAAGGACTCATGGGACCGGGAAAAGAAGAAAGGGATGTCCAGGAATCCAAACCTGACAGGTCAGTCTCGGATTTACGAATAAGAATCCAAAGACCCCCATCGCAATGGGAGACGTCATCATGACGAAGGTCACCTACAGTACGCTTTGACGCCGGAACTAATTTGCTTAAATGTAAAGCACCAAAAAAAAGCAATGCCAAAAATGGCAGACAAAAGAGCAGATTCGAAAGGAGAGGAACAGATGACAGGGGTGGCGGTAACCAAACTCGTAAGTAAATGAAAAGAAATAGGCCATCTGTTCTCCTGACAAATGTGCCCCCTTTTCCAACCCTTGATAGCCTGACAATAAAAAACTTGTTAACATCAGCCCAGCCATATAGTGGAAATAAAAAGCCAAGCCAGATATGCGGTTCTGAGCAACAGCCCCCGATACTCCCAGAGATCGAAGGTGAAGTAAATAATAGTTACTTCCAAACGAGTGTCCTGAGAGGAGCAAATCGGTCTGTCGCCCTAAACTATACCACTCCCTCCATGCCTTACCATAAGAACGCCATGGTGAGATCTTCGGCAACCACGTCCTCAACCTCTTGCCACATGAGGGAAGGGCACGGGTGCCCCTCCCGATTGGCCATGGGTAGACAGTCCCGAAATTTCTGCCAATCAAAACAAGAAAGAGAGTCAGCGATTACATTATTAGCACCTGGAATGTATCGAGCTCTAAACCAAAAATTAAAATTCAAACATTGCAAAACCAAAATCCTGAGCAACTTGATGACCGGGGGGGAAGAGGATGCCAGGTAATTTATGCAGTGTACCACACATATTATCCATCCAAAAACAATCCTCCTATCTCTAAGAGAGAGACCCCATATGGTGATAGCTGTAACAATAGGGAATAACTCTAGCAAAGTGAGGTTTTATACCCAGCCTGAGGAGATCCAGGACTCCAACCAATGTTCCGCACATCATTGGTCACCAAAAATAACGCCGAAGCCCGAAGACACAGAAGTATTGGCCCAGCAAACACAGAAAACAAGTGTGACCATTGTAGGACAAGAGAAACTCTTTCCAGACCAGCAAATCAGCTCGCAAAGGTGGTTTTATACGAATTTTGTGATGCGGGAGATTGATACCTCTGGTCGACAGAGACAACCGTCTAGAAAAAATTCTTCCCATGGGCATTACCAGACATGCAAACATGAGAAGTCTCAACAATTACAAAAGCCAAGAAGCCAGCGCTGCCTATGGTTAGTACACAATACATAAAGTATTATGCATTTAATATAGTCTTGCTTTTAATACATTTAGGAGGCCGTAATGGCACAGCGTATATAAAAAACGCAGAGTAGGACTGCCCTATCTGAGAATGCCATGATGGGGCTCAAAGAATTGATTAATTGTTTGCTAAATGTCTCAGTTTAATGTACACTTAGAAATCAGTATGTGCATATGCACTTTATGCTTTGCGTGCTGACCATAGGCAGCGCTGGCTTCTTGGCTTTTTTAAGTCCCAACAATGACGGCATCTGCAGAAGAGTGACTTTACAGACTGAGCAAAAACCTTCAATCAACGACAGAAGTTTTGAAATTTTTTAAAAGGAAGAAGAAAAACCACTGCCGTAGAATCAATTTCTATCCCTAAAAAGGATAAATTGGTAGAAGGACCAAAAAGATTTTTTTTCAGATACAGGAACACCGAAACGTGACATGAAAAAACGGAAAGTATCCAACAAAAACAAAAAATCGTCAAGATAATGGGTAACCGCCTAGGAACCGGTCTCATATGTGACTACCCACTCAAGGAAAGTACCGAACAATTCAACATAATAGCAAGAAATAGAGCAACCCATAGGCAAGCACGTGTCATAATAATAAAATCCGTATACAAAGCAACCCAAAAGGTGATGACAATCCGGATATCTAGGGTGATGCTGCACATGTTATCGGGGGGTCATATACAGTGCATGGCTATGCTGTATACACTATAGAGGATCATATCCAGGGCTCATATATCTAGGGTGATGCTGCACATGTTATCAGGGGGTCATATACAGTGCATGGCTATGCTGTATACACTATAGAGGATCATATCCAGGGCTCATATATCTAGGGTGATGCTGCACATGTTATCGGGGTCATATACAGTGCAGGGCTATGCTGTATACACTATAGAGGATCATATCCAGGGCTCATATATCTAGGGTGATGCTGCACATGTTATCGGGGTCATATACAGTGCAGGGCTATGCTGTATACACTATAGAGGATCATATCCAGGCTCATATATCTAGGGTGATGCTGCACATGTTATCGGGGTCATATACAGTGCAGGGCTATGCTGTATACACTATAGAGGATCATATCCAGGGCTCATATATCTAGGGTGATGCTGCACATGTTATCGGGGGTCATATACAGTGCAGGGCTATGCTGTATACACTATAGAGGATCATATCCAGGGCTCATATATCTAGGGTGATGCTGCACATGTTATCGGGGTCATATACAGTGCAGGGCTATGCTGTATACACTATAGAGGATCATATCCAGGGCTCATATATCTAGGGTGATGCTGCACATGTTATCGGGGTCATATACAGTGCAGGGCTATGCTGTACACACTATAGAGGATCATATCCAGGGCTCATATATCTAGGGTGATGCTGCACATGTTTCCGGGGTCATATACAGTGCAGGGCTATGCTGTACACACTATAGAGGATCATATCCAGGGCTCATATATCTAGGGTGATGCTGCACATGTTACCGGGGTCATATACAGTGCAGGGCTATGCTGTACACACTATAGAGGATCATATCCAGGGCTCATATATCTAGGGTGATGCTGCACATGTTACAGGGGTCATATACAGTGCAGGGCTATGCTGTACACACTATAGAGGATCATATCCAGGGCTCATATATCTAGGGTGATGCTACACATGTTATCAGGGGTCATATACAGTGCAGGGCTATGCTGTACACACTATAGAGGATCATATCCAGGGCTCATATATCTAGGGTGATGCTGCACATGTTATCGAGGTCATATACAGTGCAGGGCTATGCTGTACACACTATAGAGGATCATATCCAGGGCTCATATATCTAGGGTGATGCTGCACATGTTATCGGGGTCATATACAGTGCAGGGCTATGCTGTACACACTATAGAGGATCATATCCAGGGCTCATATATCTAGGGTGATGCTGCACATGTTACCGGGTCATATACAGTGCAGGGCTATGCTGTACACACTATAGAGGATCATATCCAGGGCTCATATATCTAGGGTGATGCTGCACATGTTATCAGGGGTCATATACAGTGCAGGGCTATGCTGTACACACTATAGAGGATCATATCCAGGGCTCATATATCTAGGGTGATGCTACACATGTTATCAGGGTCATATACAGTGCAGGGCTATGCTGTACACACTATAGAGGATCATATCCAGGGCTCATATATCTAGGGTGATGGTACACATGTTATCAGAGGTCATATACAGTGGAGGGCTATGCTGTATACACTATAGAGGATCATATCCAGGGCTCATATATGTAGGGTGATGCTGCACATGTTATCAGAGGTCATATACAGTGAGGGCTATGCCGTACACACTATAGAGGATCATATCCAGGGCTCATATATCTAGGGTGATGCTGCACATGTTATCAGGGTCATGTACAGTGCAGGGCTATGCTGTACACACTATAGAGGATCATATCCAGGGCTCATATATCTAGGGTGATGCTGCACATGTTATCAGAGGTCATATACAGTGCAGGGCTATGCTGCACACACTATAGAGGATCATATCCAGGGCTCATATATCTAGGGTGATGCTGCACATGTTTATCGGGGTCATGTACAGTGCAGGGCTATGCTGTACACACTATAGAGGATCATATCCAGGGCTCATATATCTAGGGTGATGCTGCAAATGTTATCGGGGTCATGTACAGTGCAGGGTATGCTGCACACACTATAGAGGATCATATCCAGGGCTCATATATCTAGGGTGATGCTGCACATGTTATCAGGGGTCATAAACAGTGCAGGGCTATGCTGTACACACTATAGAGGATCATATCCAGGGCTCATATATCTAGGGTGATGCTGCACATGTTATTAGGGGTCATATACAGTGCAGGGCTATGCTGTATACACTATAGAGGATCATATCCAGGGCTCATATATGTAGGGTGATGCTGCACATGTTATCGGGGTCATATACAGTGCAGGGCTATGCTGTACACACTATAGAGGATCATATACAGCGCTCATATATCTAGGGTGATGCTGCACATGTTATCGGGGGGTCATATACAGTGCAGGGCTATGCTGCACACACTATAGAGGATCATATCCAGGGCTCATATATCTAGGGTGATGCTGCACATGTTATCAGGGGTCATATACAGTGCAGGGCTATGCTGTACACACTATAGAGGATCATATCCAGGGCTCATAT
>JARQOD010007760.1:0-38141 GCA_033576555.1 Oophaga sylvatica
CCTCAGCCCCTAATCCTGGTATGCATGGTCCCCTCACTTCCTATCCTGGTATGCATGCTACCTCTCACCCCTCTATTCTGATATGTATGGTCCCCCTCAACCCTATTAAACTGCACACATACAAAAAAAATTTATACTCACCTTTTTTCCCTGTGCTCCAGCACTGTCCTGTTCTGCCGGAGGCTGGGGAAGGAGTGCAGTGTCGGAGTATGCGCATGCCCATTCCGCGCTGTCCAGCGCCATATTGCTGAAGGCACCCTGCAAATGTGTCTTCAGTAAAATGGTGCTGGATAGCACTATGCACATGTATGATTCTGACGCAGCACTCCTGCCCCTGTTTCCGGCGAGAAGAGAAGTGCCACCGCAACACTCCTCCCGGTCAGGTAAGTATGTATGACGCCGGAGATTGCAGTATGCATTCAGTGTCTACGCATATCGCTATCTCCAGCTCCATACACACTCCTCTTAACTGTAACTGCTGGATGCATTCTTCTGTCTGGAGCCAGACTGCGCAGGCACGTCGTGCTTGCGCAGTCTATAAAGGCTTCGGACAGAGCTTGTAGCGTTATATTATAGATCATGTGTGCCAGGCTGCCCAGAGGCAACAAGAAGCTGTCCTGGGTGGAAGGTGTATTTTCAGGTTCCTCTGTATCCCCCAGCCATGCTCCAGTGATAATGAACTGCTTTGAGTGCCACCCTGTTGTGAACACGGTTGTTTCTCCTCCTCCTCCAAAATTGTCCCCTGGCTGGACAGTTGTGTACTTGACTTCTGTTAAGTCAGGGACCCACACTCTGAGCCATGTGTGGATGACAGGCCTGATAACGGTGTGAATATTCCCTGTTCCTTTTGCTCCTCTTCCTCCAGTAACGCCACCTCATCAATCATTTCCTGGAGTGTTAATTCCAACAGGCATAGAAGTAGTATAGTAATGCTGATGATGGTGTCATCACCGCTGGCCATGTTGGTGAAGAATTCAAAGCAGCGCAACACGGCACACACATCAATATGGAGCCCCACTCATTGGTGACGAAGTGGTGTTGTTCCGTAGAGTTATTCACTCATGCGTACTGCAGATGAAACTGCAAAGAAAGGCCAAAAAAGTGTAGTGTATTCAAGGAAGAGACTCGTGATCCAGGTTAATTAAATTGGGAACATCAGCACCATAAAGGAAAATGAGACTGTAGGTCTTGCTACAGATGAAACACCACTATTGCCTGCTGCTTCTTGCACAGTCTCTCCAGTAAATGCAAGTTGGTGTTCCACCTTGTTGGTGTGTCTCATATGAGGCAGTGAGCACAGAGAGCTGCAGCACAAACAAGAGCAAAATAGAGGGTGAGAAAGCCAAACGCATGCACAAAATGCTTTCAGCAGCAGCTTTTATATATGTGAGTAATTTTTAAGGAAACTGCACCATCAAATTCAGAAAATTCATCAGTATTTTTTAATACGAGATAAGTCCCTAATATGGCTGCATGTTTTCTCTGAGATTATTATCTGTGCAGCATATGAGTATTTTTTGACTACGAGATAAATAGATTATTTAGCTGCATTTTTTCTCAGATATTGTGTCTTTTTTGCAGCAAAATTTTTTTTCTACGAGATAAGTTTAACTATAGCTGCAATTTCTTCTCTGACACTAGTCCTGATTTAAGGACGTTCCGAGATAAGTTTACAGCACCTGAGCACTTTATTTGAGACAATTAGGTCTCTCCACCTTGATATTTTTCGGTGTTATATGTATGTGTGTTTTTTTCTGTGTATCCCATTTTTCTGGACTTAGGGTGATACAGGGTTTACTAGGGCACCGACGTTGAGCGGGGCACCATGTCATCAACAACTAGGGTGCGAACCTCCGCGGTCAGGAAGGGATTTATTAGGGCCTATTAGGGTGATTCTATATTTTTTGCCCCCAAAAATAAGTAATACATCACAGTATATTTATTATAAGTTTTTATGTATTTTTCCTGGTATCCCCCAGTCTCTTGTTATGTGTCTATTAATGATGTTTTTATTCAATGAATTAAAAGGTATTTTTTAGGGATTTTTTGACCGGATGGAAGACCAGAGGCCTCACCATTCGTCCAGTGCTTCTCGGGCCTACGAAATGAAGCAGAACGTCCTGTCGCCTGCGTGCACCTGAGGAAGTTATTGCACTTGCTTACATAACAGGCTCAGATCAATCATGGTCTCTCCATGCAGCAGCTACACCATCACCAACAGCTCCATGACCACATCCCTTATTTGATAATCTCTTCATGTTCTTCTCCCTAAAAAAAAATTCCCAGTAGAGCTGAGGCTGGATTAGGGAACTCTGAATCAGGCTTCTAGGGCAGTATACACCAGTCTATATTAATGGCACACTGCACCAGGCAGTTTTACGGGCACGTTGCATCATAATGTATGATGGTCATCAGGGGCGGAACTATCGTGGAAGCAGGGGAAGCAGCTGCCACAGGGCCCGGGCTAGAAGGGGGCCCGTCTCTGCTGCAGCTGCTTCACCTATCACCACGGTAGTTCAGCAAGCTGCCATGAGCGTACCGTACTCTGAGAGAGTTGCCGGCTGCAGTGTAGCAGGGGCGCAGTCACACACACTGTGACACTACTCACCGCCCCTACCCCCCCCACCTGTAGTCAGCAGCAGAGCATCGGATCCCTCCCCTCCAGCAGCCTCACAGCTCTCAGACTATGGAGAGCCATGGAGGGGCGGGGCTAAATGTCGGGGGGAGCCACAGACAAGCAGGGATTGGGAGAGAGAAAAGGTGAAAGAAGACAGAAAACACAAGAGAGAGGCAAGACACAGGTGAGAAGATGATATAGATAGATATATATAGATATATAGCTATATATACTGTATATACATATGCTATATATACTGTCAGTCGCCAGCGAGTGCGCGCTTCAGCTGCATGGAGGGAGCTTCACCGCAGGAGCGCGGCCAGGTAAGAAGAACTTGTTTTTTTTTATTGAGAGCGGCGATCCTGGGGGCCCAGGGCAGACTGTGAGACATGGGGGCAGAATGCTGGACATGGGGGGGCAGAATGCTGGACACGGGGGGCAGAATGCTGGACACGGGGGGGCAGAATGCTGGACATGGGGGGGCAGAATGCTGGACACGGGGGGGCAGAATGCTGGACACGGGGGGCAGAATGCTGGACACGAGGGGGGCAGAATGCTGGACATTGGGACAGAATGCTGGACACGGGGGGGGACAGAATGCTGGACATGGGGGGGCAGAATGCTGGACACGGGGGTCAGAATGCTGGACATTGGGACAGAATGCTGGACACAGGGGGCAGAATGCTGGACACGGGGGGCAGAATGCTAGACATGGGGGGGCAGAATGCTGGACATTGGGACAGAATGCTGGACACGGGGGCAGAATGCTGGACACGGAGGGGCAGAATGCTAGACATGGGGGGGCAGAATGCTGGACATGGGGGGGCAGAATGCTGGACATGGGGGGCAGAATGCTAGACATGGGGGGGCAGAATGCTGGACATTGGGACAGAATGCTGGACACGGGGGGGGCAGAATGCTGGACACGGGGGGCAGAATGCTGGACACGGGGGGGCAGACTGTGAGACATGGGGGGGCAGAATGCTGGACATGGGGGGGCAGAATGCTGGACACGGAGGGGCAGAATGCTGGACATTGGGACAGAATGCTGGACATGGGGGGGGCAGAATGCTGGACACAGGGGGCAAAATGCTGGACAAGGGTCAGAATGCGAGACACAGGGGGCAGAATGCTGGACAGGGGGCAGAATGCTGGACAAGGGTCAGAATGCGAGACACAGGGGGAGAATGCTGGACATGGGGGCAGAATGCTGGACACGGGGGGCAGAATGCTGGACATGGGGGCAGAATGCTGGACACGGGGCAGAATGCGAGACACAGGGGGCAGAATGGAGATACGGGGCATGACTGGAGATACAGGGCATGACTGGAGACACTGGGGGCAGGATTTGAGACACTGGGGGCAGGATTGGAGACAGATGGGGCAGGATGGATATGATGGAGACAGATGGGCAGGATGGGGGGATCATATGGGGCAGAAAAAGCGGAGTTGCGCCAATATGTGCACTGATGAGGATGAAATGATATGGATTGGCAAGGCTGCAGTGGTGGGCAGTGCAGGCTGTATGTCTCTGTGTGGGCAGTTTTATTGATGGTATATTGTTTTTGAAGCGCTGTATATATATTGGTATTTTACTAATAGCAATTTGGAATCCCTAGGAAATAATGATATCAAGAAAGAGAAAAATTGCTTCACTTGTGACAAATATGGAACCGAACATTGACCATCTCATTAGCCAAAAGCAGACCCATAGTTCCCATTGAAATACCAGTAAGTTTGTTGATTTTTAACTTTACTTGTTCTTTATTTTAAGTATTGTATTTGTTCCTGTTTTGTTTTTTTTTTACTTCAAAATAAGAGTGTAGTATATGGTGTATACAGGGTCATACACATCATGTGCGGTATATAGAGTGTAGTATATAGTGAATACAGGTCATACACATTATGTGCGGTATATAGAGTATAGTATATGGTGTATACAGGTCATACACATCGTGTGCGGTATATAGAGTGTAGTATATGGTGTATACAGGGTCATACACATTGTGTGCGGTATATAGAGTGTAGTATATGGTGTATACAGGTCATACACATCGTGTGCGGTATATAGAGTGTAGTATATGGTGTATAAAGGTCATACACATCGTGTGCGGTATATAGAGTGTAGTATATGGTGTATACAGGTCATACACATCGTGTGCGGTATATAGAGTGTAGTATATGGTGTATACAGGGTCATACACATCGTGTGCGGTATATAGAGTGTAGTATATGGTGTATACAGGTCATACACATCGTGTGCGGTATATAGAGTGTAGTATATGGTGTATACAGGGTCATACACATCGTGTGCGGTATATAGAGTGTAGTATATGGTGTATACAGGTCATACACATCGTGTGCGGTATATAGAGTGTAGTATATAGTGTATACAGGTCATACACATCATGTGCGGTATATAGAGTGTAGTATATGGTGTATACAGGTCATACACATCGTGTGCGGTATATAGAGTGTAGTATATGGTGTATACAGGTCATACACATCATGTGCGGTATATAGAGTGTAGTATATGGTTATACAGGTCATACACATCGTGTGCGGTATATAGAGTGTAGTATATGGTGTATACAGGGTCATACACATCGTGTGCGGTATATAGAGTGTAGTATATGGTGTATACAGGGTCATACACATCATGTGCGGTATATAGAGTGTAGTATATGGTGTATACAGGTCATACACATCGTGTGCGGTATATAGAGTGTAGTATATGGTGTTTACAGGGTCATACACATCGTGTGCGGTATATAGAGTGTAGTATATGGTGTATACAGGGTCATACACATCGTGTGTGGTATATAGAGTGTAGTATATGGTGTATACAGGGTCATACACATCGTGTGCGGTATATAGAGTGTAGTATATGGTGTATACAGGGTCATACACATCATGTGCGGTATATAGAATGTAGTATATGGTGTATACAGGGTCATACACATCGTGTGCGGTATATAGAATGTAGTATATGGTGTATACAGGGTCATACACATCGTGTGCGGTATATAGAGTGTAGTATATGGTGTATACAGGGTCATACACATCGTGTGCGGTATATAGAGTGTATATACACTGCTGTATTATACTTTTCATATACAGGTTATAATGCCTCTTATTCTTTGTATAGAGGTGAGTGTGCCATGTATAATATATGGTATATACAGCGTAGTGTCGCATACACTGCTGTATTATACAATATACAACAGTTCTAATGCTCCATACCTAATATGCAGGATAATGTACAGTGTATATGATGTAACCTGTATAAAATGCGACATTGGCTTGCCCCCCCCTAGTTTTGATCCTGGGTACGCCCATGCAAGCTGCCGGTGGTGTGGAGTCTGATATGGGGCCCGCCGCCACCTCCGGCGCCGCTATGAGAGGAGGTGGGTCGGGCCCCGAGCAGTCCGGCACTTCCGCGTCATATGACGTGGGGGCGTGCGCGCGCTCTCACGTCACATGCAAGGCTGGCGTGGTGGACGTCGGAGCGTGGAGGACGGAGCGGCGCTCGGAGCAGAAGAGCTGGAGGACGCAGTCACCTGAGGATTGGCAGATTGGTAAGTATGCTTGCTGAGGCTGACTCTCTTTTACAGGGACGCGGCAGCCGCAGCTTCCCGTCCCGGCACTTGATGAGAGGGGGGAGACCGAGGGGGGAGGTGTGAGTGTATCAGGGGCCTCAGGCCCAGGACACAGCGAGCCACATTAGAGGCCCCAGGAAGCAGCAGGCCCCTAATGGGGCCCTAGGAAACAGCAGGCCCCATTAGGCTGGTTTCACACATCCGGTGTGCGCCTGACGGCGCCCCCGGCATTTAGCCGCAGCGCCGCATCAGAAAATCTGATGCGCCGCATGTGGCTTTTTTCGCATTGACATGCATTAGCGCCGGATGGCGCCGCATGTCAATGCGTTGCATGCGGTTTTGTCCGGATGCGGCGCAAATGTACATTGCGGCGGCCGGACAAAACGCTGCATGTAACGTTTTTTTGTTTTTGCCGGATGGTTTCTGATGTCTCCAAGCATCAGAAACCATCCGGCAAAAAACCGCATGCGGCCGCCGGCGGTGCATCAGGTTTTATGATGCGGCGCTGCGGCAAAATGCCGGGGGCGCCGTCAGGCGCCCGCCGGAAGTGTGAAAGAGGCCTTAGGGGCCTCGGTCCAAAGGAAGCAGCAGGCCCCATTAGGGGCCTAGGTCCAAAGAAAACTGCAGGCCCCATCAGCGGCCTAGGGCCCCAGGAAACTGCTGAATAAGGTAATTATGTTGCATTATTCTTGTGAAGAAGAAATTTGTAATCTAGCCCATAAATTGCTTTCAAAATTGATGATTTATTCAGTAGAACAAAAGTACGGTATACAGAACAATCTTAGATTATTCTGTATACCGGACTGTTGTTCTACTGAATAAATCATCTGTTTTGAAAGCAATTAATGGGCTAGATTACAAGTTTCTTCACACATTTACTCTGGAGAAAGCCTACCTTCGTCACTACCTCAGTTGCTTCCTGGGAGTTGGTTCTTTCTGTTATTTCACTATCATTAGTCCAAAAACCTCTAATTTTGGATAATAAAGGTATCTTTCTTAACACAACTTGGGTAGACCGGGATTGGCAACGCACGTGGGGGGGGCCCCATTGTGAAGTTTGCTGTGGGGCCCTGCCGTTCCTAGTTACGCCCCTGATGGTCATGTTGCACCAGATTGCATTATGGACATGCTGCATCATGGTATATTGCGGGCACACTGCACCAGGCTGTTTTAAGAACACATTGCTCCAGTCTGTATTTATGAGCACACTTTTTTGGGCTGTATCACTGGCAGACTGCAGCAGGCTGTATTATGGGCGCTCTGCACCAGTCTGTATTATGGGCACACTGCACCAGGTCGCATTACAGACACACTGCATCAGTCTGTATTATTGGCACACTGCACCAGGCTGCATTACGAGCTTGCTGCATCAGCCTGTATTATGAGAACACTGCACCAGCCTCTATTAAGGGCACACTGCATCAGGCTGTATTATGGGCACGCTGCACCAGGCTGTATGACGAGCATGCTGCATCAGCCTTTATTATGGGAACACTGCACCAGCCTCTATTATGTACACACTGCATCAGGCAGTATTACGGGCATGTTACACAAAACTTTTAGGGCACTCTTTGCAAGGCTGTTAGGGCGCTTTAAACAAAGGTGTTTTTTCGACAAGCTGCACCAGGCTGTTATGACACTGCTACAGGGCACCAGGCTCTGAAGTCAGAATGGCGGCAAAACACTTAAGCCAGCATTTATACAGGCTGAGTCACGTGGTGTGCCTGCTAATCACAGTCACAGCACTGCAGCCTTTGAGCAAACTTAATTTGGCTGTCAAACCCGAACATTAAGGCCGGGGTCACACTTGCGAGTGTGATGCAAGAAACTCGCATCAATACCCGGCACTGCCGCCGGCACTCGGGACCGGAGTGTGCGGCTGCATGTATTTATAAGAAGCCGCACACTCTGGTCCGAGTGCCGGCGGCAGTGCCGGTTATTAATGCGAGAGACTCACACGAGTTTTCGCATCACACTCGCAAGTGTGACCCTGAAGTAACACGGACTTCTGTTTAGAAGTCTGTGCTCGGAATGGCACCGGTGTCCCGTATTAACCCTGGAGTTTACCGTGGTTCGCTTATTCCAAATCTCTAAGCATCAAACTCATGCTAAACTCCTATAGTACAGTTACCATTAGAGATGAGCGACATTGCCTCTGGGAGGGTCGAGTCAAGTTTCGGTCGGCTCGACTTTCCAAAAGTCGAGTCGAACGAAGTCGGCATACTATCGCAAAAAGTCGAGTCTGAGTCGAAAACCCGACCCCAATGCAAATCAATGGGGAATAAAAGTCGGCAGGGAGTGGAGGACAGTAAACACACCTACAGTGCCCATTTCAATGCCAACGACATCCATTCTTATTACTTAAGCTTGCCAACCTTAATTAACTTTATAATAATAGTAACGCATTGAAAACTGGGGATTATTTGGCTAAAGTTGAGGGGGGCAGGGCTGGCTCCAGGCTTTCGTCGCCAAGGGCGAAAGAGTTTCAGTGTGCTCCATTAACACTTATCACATGTAAGCTTTTCAGGGGATTTAGCTCTGGGATCGCCGTCTTGGGGAGACGGAGTGGCATAAAGAGACCATTCACAGACAGTGGTTCTGTTAAAAACTGGCCGCAACCAGTTTTATTAAAGTCCACAGCAAACAGAACATAAATTAAAACAAAATCATAAACATAAAGCCTAGGCGTGTCCCGCCACTAATTACACTTAGATAGATTACCCTTTCTATCCGGGTCCAGACTCTAATAGCCTGTGCCCAAAACAACACATATGTTCAGTAGTTACCAGCGTGCAGCTCACATGAGGCTCCAATGGCGTCTGAAGTCAGATCCAGACTGAGAGATAGAGCCCCCTCTGAACTTCTCAAGCAGGTATTTATGGCTGCCTAATTAAGCAGCTGTGTTCACTCCGGGTTGCACTGAAAACCTGTCCCAGATAGGAATGGAATGAACACCGCACTGACAACCTATTTTATGCGCCCCAGCTAAGAAACCTGGGCGAGATATACACGCCGTCCAGCACACACCCCTTCACTGTCTCACACACAATTCATGATGCTCCGATACGGCAGAGAAATATAGGTACAGTACAATGCCAAATACTTCACTTCTTACATTAAATGAGTGATATCTATTGTAAATTCTACAATAGCTCAAAAACCGGACAGTATAGTCCTCCATACAGTATTATGGGCACCACATAGTGTGCCATACAGAATGGGCTCCATATAACGCTCCATACAGAATAGGCCCCATATGTGCTCCATATGATGCTCCATATATAAAGGGCCCTATATGATGCCCCATAAATAATGAACCGCATATGATGCTCTATTATATGATGAGCCCCATATAATGCTCCAAATTTAATGGTCCCCATATATAATGCTCCATATATAATGGGCTCCATGTGATGCTCCAGTACATAATGGGCCCATATATGATGTTCCAGTATATAATGGGCCCCATATATGATGCTCCAGTGTATGATGGGCCCCATTTATAATGCTCCAGTATATGATGGGCCACATATATAATGCTCCAGTGTATAATGGGCCCTATCTATGATGCTCAAGTGTATGATTGGCCCCATATATAAATCTCCAGTGTATAATGCTCCCAGTCCCAATAATAAGCTCCAAACAGGAAAAAAAAATGAAATACCTCTCCTCGCTGGGCACTGCTCTACTCTGGACTCCTCAGCGTCGTCATCTTCCAGCTCTCTGCACTGTGACTGTTCAGGCAGAGGGCGCACAGACGTGACATCATCGTGCTCTCTGACCTGAATGTCACTGTCAGGAAATGCGGAAGACGTCACAGCGGTGGAGCAGGGAGAGGTAAGTATTGCAAGTGCTGTGGCCCTGAGCAAGCAGGGGGGGCCCACTCGTGGGCGCCGGCACTGGCACAGGGTCCCTCATAGTACGTCGGTGTCTCTGACGGCGAGTGGGCCCCCCACCTGCTCAGGGCACCGACACTTGCCCGGGTGCTCCAGGTGCTGACGCCTGCCCTGGGGGGGGGGGACAGCCCAGTTAGGGAGGTGGAAAAACTGGCATATGTTGAGGTGTAGGCTGGACGTTTAGCAGCTGCAAATGGAGGAATTGGCGAAGTCGGAGGAAGAGGAGGACAAAGCGAGGCATTTTGCTGGCAACCTATGTGTCATCAGGGGACAGTGGTACAAAATCCTTTGAAACACAGGCATGGTTCATTTTAATGAAAGTGAGATAACCTACATTTTGGGTCGACAGCCGTGTCCATCTTTCTGTCAGGATTGATCCAGCAGCACTGAAGACTCTTTCTGATAGCACACTACCAGCAGGGCAAGCGAGCTTGTGTAAGGCATATTGTGCCAATTCAGGCCAGGTGTCCAGTTTACAGGCCCAGTAGTCAAAGGTAAATGACCTGTGAGGGAGAACATTGATAGGGGAGGAGAGGTAATTTTGAATCATAGTTGACAATTGCTGTCTCCTGTCTGTTGCAATCGATTCAGTATTACCAGTCGTGTGAGCGTTACTCAAGAAATCAGACCACAACATGGTCATGAAACCCCTGTCTCCAACGCCACTTCGGCTGTGTGCACCACGAACACCTTTTCCATTTGGACCAGTATGGCTCGTGGTAGAACCTGCACCGCTGCTGTGTGCTGGGAATTAGAGTTGAGCATTCCGATACCGCAAGTATCGGGTATCGGCCGATATTCGCTGTATCGGATTTCCGATACTTAGTTCCGATATTTTTCATATTTCGTATACCGGAATCGGAAGTTCCCATAATTCTTTGAGAGGCAATGTGATTTTAGTCAGCCAATGAGGAATCCTAAGAAGTGTGGGCACATCCTGTACTGCTGCGGTCATGTTAACTAATGGCATGGCTGTGATTGGATGCTGAAATGATGTCAGAATGCACTATAAAAGGCGCCGCCGCCATTTTAGCGTCACTGTGCTGTGAATTCAGTAAGGTACAGAACGCTGCTCTGCTGACTCTGAGGGACAGTTAGAGATTGCGATTTTGTGTACTGTGCTCTAGGCAGGCTAGTTTACCAACCGCTGTGTAAAGCTTCCTTTTGCCAGTGTTGTTTTAACAGCTCTGTGCAAGGTGTGTGTGTGAGTGCAGGTGACGCTGCAGTTTGCTCTGCATCCAACGCTGTTTGTAGGCATCTGCACGTGTCACTCACAGACTCTTTTTTTTTTCTTTAGTGTAATTCTTGCTGCTCCATTCAATTGAAATTATAGTGTGACGCGCTTCCATCCGTATCCAATACATTGGTTGCAAACACTTAGGAATTACAGATAGGATGCCTTTCAGAGATAGTGAACAGTGTGTTCAGTGTTCAACTCCTATTCTTGAGGTTTTTTTTTTTTTAGTGCAGATCACGCTCCAGTTAGTTCTTCCAACACTGCTGTTTGTAGTCTGCAACGTGTGTCACTGCTCATCTTGTCTTTTTCTCTAATTGTGCTTGCTCGCATCCATTTCAAATAACTCAAATTATTAGTGTGACGCGCTTCCATCCGTATCCAATACATTGGTTGCAAACACTATAGAATTACAGAAAGGAGCCTTTCAGAGATAGTGAACATTGTGTTCAGTGTTCACTCTAGTCTGTGAGGTTTTTTTTTTTTTGAGTGCAGATCACGCTCCAGTTAGTTCTTCAACCACTGCTGGTTGTAGTCTGCTGAACGTGTGTCACTGCCTCATCCTTGTCATTTTTCTCTAATTGGTGCTGCTCCATACCATTTCAAATAACTCAAATCTATTAGTGTGACGCGCTTCCATCCGTATCCAATACATTGGTTGCAAACACTATAGAATTACAGAAAGGAGCCTTTCAGAGATAGTGAACACTTGTGTTCAGTGTTCACTCTAGTCTGTGAGGGTTTTTTTTTTTGAGTGCAGATCACGCTCCAGTTAGTTCTTCAACCACTGCTGGTTGTAGTCTGCTGAAGTGTGTCACTGCCTCATCCTTGTCATTTTTCTCTAATTGGTGCTGCTCCATACCATTTCAAATAACTCAAATCTATTAGTGTGACGCGCTTCCATCCGTATCCAATACATTGGTTGCAAACACTATAGAATTACAGAAAGGAGCCTTTCAGAGATAGTGAACAGTTGTGTTCAGTGTTCACTCTAGTCTGTGAGGTTTTTTTTTTGAGTGCAGATCACGCTCCAGTTAGTTCTTCAACCACTGCTGGTTGTAGTCTGCTGAAGTGTGTCACTGCCTCATCCTTGTCATTTTTCTCTAATTGGTGCTGCTCCATACCATTTCAAATAACTCAAATCTATTAGTGTGATGCGCTTCCATCCGTATCCAATACATTGGTTGCAAAACTATAGAATTACAGAAAGGAGCCTTGCAGAGATAGTGAACAGTTGTGTTCAGTGTTCACTCTAGTCTGTGAGGTTTTTTTTTTTTGAGTGCAGATCACGCTCAGTAGTCTTCAACCACTGCTGGTTGTATCTGCTGAACGTGTGTCACTGCCTCATCCTGTCATTTTTCTCTAATTGGTGCTGCTCCATACCATTTCAAATAACTCAAATCTATTAGTGTGACGCGCTTCCATCCGTATCCAATACATTGGTTGCAAACACTATAGAATTACAGAAAGGAGCCTTTCAGAGATAGTGAACAGTTGTGTGCAGTGTTCACTGCAGTCTCTGCGTAATAACCACACTTAGGCCTTATAACTTTTCTGACTTTCTTTATCAATCTACCAAGATGAAGAAGGCAGGGAGTAGTGTTGAGCGATACGATACCGCAAGTATCGGGTATCGGCCGATATTAGCTGTTTCGGCCTTTCGATACCTAGTTCCGATATTTTCCATATATCGTATACCACAATGTGATTTTAGTCAGCCAATGAGGAATCCTAAGAAGTGTGGGCACATCCTGTACTGCTGCGGTCATTTTAACTAATGGCATGGCTGTGATTGGATGCTGAAATGATGTCAGAATGCACTATAAAAGGCGCCGCCGCCATTTTAGCGTCACTGTGCTGTGAATTCAGTAAGGGACAGAACGCTGCTGTGCTGACTCTGAGGGACAGTTAGAGATTGCGATTTAGTGTACTGTGCTGTAGGCAGGCTAGCACCAACCGCTGTGTAAAGCTTCCTTTTGCCTGCAGTGTTGTTTTAACAGCTCTGCAAGGTGTGTGTGAGTGCAGGTGACGCTGCAGTTTGCTCTGCATGCAACGCTGTCTGTAGGCATCTGCACGTGTCACTCACAGACTCTTTTTTTTTTCTTCAGTGTAATTCTTGCTGCTCCATGCAATTTAACTATTAGTGTGATGCGCTTCCATCCGTATCCAATACATTGGTTGCAAACACTATAGAAGTAGACAAAGGAGTAGCCTTTCACAGATTGTGAACAGTTGTGTTTCAGTGTTCACTTCAGTCTGTGTTTTTTATTTTTTGAGTGCACATCACGCTCCAGTTACTTGTTCAAGCACTGCTGCTTGTACTCTGCTGAGCGTGTCTCAGTGCCTCATCCTTTTCATTTCTCTCCAATTGGTTCTGCTCCATTCCATTTAAAATAAATATAATCTATTAGTGTGACGCGCTTCCATCCGTATCCAATACATTGGTTGCAAACACTATAGAAGTAGACAAAGGAGTAGCCTTTCACAGATTGTGAACAGTTGTGTTTCAGTGTTCACTTCAGTCTGTGTTCTTTATTTTTTGAGTGCACATCACGCTCCAGTTACTTGTTCAAGCACTGCTGCTTGTACTCTGCTGAGCGTGTCTCAGTGCCTCATCCTTTTCATTTCTCTCCAATTGGTTCTGCTCCATTCCATTTAAAATAAATATAATCTATTAGTGTGACGCGCTTCCATCCGTATCCAATACATTGGTTGCAAACACTATAGAAGTAGACAAAGGAGTAGCCTTTCACAGATTGTGAACAGTTGTGTTTTCAGTGTTCACTTCAGTCTGTGTTTTTTATTTTTTGAGTGCACATCACGCTCCAGTTACTTGTTCAAGCACTGCTGCTTGTACTCTGCTGAGCGTGTCTCAGTGCCTCATCCTTTTCATTTCTCTCCAATTGGTTCTGCTCCATTCCATTTAAAATAAATATAATCTATTAGTGTGACGCGCTTCCATCCGTATCCAATACATTGGTTGCAAACACTATAGAAGTAGACAAAGGAGTAGCCTTTCACAGATTGTGAACAGTTGTGTTTCAGTGTTCACTTCAGTCTGTGTTCTTTATTTTTTGAGTGCACATCACGCTCCAGTTACTTGTTCAAGCACTGCTGCTTGTACTCTGCTGAGCGTGTCTCAGTGCCTCATCCTTTTCATTTCTCTCCAATTGGTTCTGCTCCATTCCATTTAAACTAAATATAATCTATTAGTGTGACGCGCTTCCATCCGTATCCAATACATTGGTTGCAAACACTATAGAAGTAGACAAAGGAGTAGCCTTTCACAGATTGTGAACAGTTTGTTTCAGTGTTCACTTCAGTCTCTGCGTAATAACCACACTTAGGACTTATAACTTTTCTGACTTTCTTTATCAATCTACCAAGATGAAGAAGGCAGGGAGTAAGGCACGTGGTCGTGGCCGTGGAGTTTCAGCAGGGAGAGGACGTGGGGATTCTGTGGCTGCTGCCGCCCTCAGTGACACAGCATCCACCAGTTTTACCCATGAGCGTTCCTTTATGCGCAGTTTGGTAGGAGCTCGGCGTGCCCCCCTGCTGCGGGAAGAACAAATTGAAGCCGTTTTGGTTGGATGGCAGCCAATGCATCGACTTCAATTCCTTCCACCTCCTCTCAGGAACACAACACTGTTGAGCAACCATCTGTCTGTTCACCGCCTGTCAAATTGCCCAGGCAGTCAGAGAGTTCTGTACAGGAGCCAGCTGAGTCTCTGCTTCTGTTCTCAGAATCTGTTGGCTCGCAAACACGGGCACAGGCAAGCAGCATTCTGCAATTTGAAGAAGAGGGAGTATGCAGTGATGCGCAAAAGCTGTGTCTCTCTCAATCTGAAGAGGCGGGTGAGCCAGTGCCGATGGACAGCACACCGCAGAACGCATCTTATGATGATGATGAGACTCAGGTGCCAGGTTTTGTGGAGCATGGTGCTGCCCAGACCATCCAACAGCAGCAGGTGTTGGAAGAGGGTAGTGGAGATGATGAAGTCCGAGACCCAACATGGCGTGAGCAACAGGAAGGTGGTGGGAGCAGCTCTGAGGAAGAGATTGTCCCAACGGTACAAAGAGGAGGGAGAGGTAGGCTGCAGACTCGCTTGCCTGTAGCCTCCAGTTTGGCACCTGTTGGGAGCAGTTCTCTTAGAAATGTCAAAATTGGCGCTCCCATGACTTGCACTGCGTGGTCCTTTTTTGACAGACTTGTAGATGATATTTGCTATGTTCAATGCAAGCTGTGTAAGCAAAAAGTTAAAAGAGGTAAAAATATCAGTAACCTGAATACCACAAATATGTGGAAACATGTACGGACAAAGCACGTAGCTGAGTTACAAAGACACACTGGAGATGTAGGCCAACCTACAGCAGCACCTACATCTTCAGGTCGTGTTGGAGCCTCTACCTCCAGCTCACACACACCTGGTTCGGCTTCCTCACAGGATCTCCATGGAAGAACCTCGGTCACTGTTGTCCATAGACAAACTGTTATTCCACCCACAGCAGCAAGTTCACAGTCATCGTCACACTCCCAGACCACAAAACAGCCATCGGTACCACAAGCATGGGATAAAAGACGGCCATACTCGGCAAACCATCCACGAGCACAGGCTCTGAATGCTGGCATTGCAAAACTCCTGTCCCTTGAAATGCTGTCATTCAGGCTGGTGGAGACTGACAGTTTCAGGAACTTTATGGCATTGGCAGTCCCACAATATAATGTGCTAAGCCGATTTTATTTCAGCAGGCAAGCCGTCCCTGCTCTGCAAAAACATGTCGAGGGAAACATTAAACATGCGCTACTAAACGCCGTCAGTAGCAGGGTCCACCTGACCACCGATGCGTGGACCAGTACCCATGGCCAGGGACGATACCTTTCCCTCACTGCCCATTGGGTCAATGTTGTGGAGCCGGGTAAAAATCTTGCCAGTGGCGCTGTACGTGTTCTGCCAACTCCAAGGATTGCAGGAATCCAGTCTGTACACATTGATTCCTCCTCCTACTCCAGTTCCTCAGAATCATCGCTGCACGAGCCGTCACGGTATACCTCCACATGGACCCGTGAACGCTTACCTGTTGCGACCGATATGAGCACAGCCGTGGCCAAACGTCAACAGGCCGTCCTGAAATTAATTTCCATGGGGAATCGAAGCCACACAGCGCAGGAGCTCTGGGATGCCATCAAGCAGGAGAGCGACGTGTGGTTTTTGTCAGCTAATCTCCAGCCAGGCTTGGTAGTGTGTGACAATGGCCGAAATCTGGTGGCAGCTCTGGCCTTGGCAACCTCACTCACATACCATGTCTGGCACATGTGCTCAACTTGGTCGTACAGAGTTTTTTGAGGGACTATCCGGATCTTGATGCACTGCTGCACAAGGTCCGCCTAGAGTGCGCTCACTTGCGACGTTCCAGCATGGCCAGATCGCGCATTGCAGCTCTGCAACGCAGATTTCGCCTTCCTGAACATCGCATCATATGTGACGTACCCACCAGGTGGAATTCCAGTTACATATGTTGGAGCGGTTGTGTGAGCAGCAGCCAGCAGTAATGGAGTATCAGCTGCAACAGGCGCAATCAACTCGCAATTTGCGCCGTTCACACTTCACCACTACTGAGTGGGCCTCTATGAAGGACATCTGCGACGTTTTGCGTGCGTTTGATGTCTCAACGCGGATGGTGAGTGCAGATGATGCACTAGTCAGCATGACTGTCCCCCTTATCTGCCTGCTTCAGAAATCACTGAAAGCACTAAAGGAAGAGGTTTTGGAAGAGGTGGAGGATGAGGAGTCACAAATTCAATTACCTTCAGGACAGTCATCGCAACGTGGTTCCTCACAAAGGGCTGGGCAGGGCTCACTTTGTGAGGAGGATGAGGAGGAGGAGGAGGAGGAAGAAATCCCTACAGAGGGAGGTACACAACGCTCTAGTGAGTATGTAGAGCGAGGGTGGGGTGATGCAGAGGAGGCAGAGATGACGCCTCTTCCAGAGGACAGCCTTTGTTGGCAGTTGGGAGTCTGCAGCACATGGTTGATTTCATGCTTCAGTGCCTGAGAAACGACCGCCGCATCGCCCACATTCTCACCACGTCAGATTATTGGGTGTACACCCTCCTAGACCCTCGCTACCGGGACAACTTACAAACCCTCATCACACCGGTGAACAGGGACCGTAAAATGCAGGAGTACCAAGACACACTGGTGCAATCCATACTGTTGTACATTCCAGCCGAGAGAGCTGCTGCTGCTGCTACTGCTTTACAAAGCAGCTCTGTGCGTCGAGGCAGTGTAGACACCTCTACAACAAGAGGGAGCAGAAGCAGCGCCTCTGCACAGGGCAAGAGCTGTATGTTACAAATGTGGCGAAGTTTTGTGACAGCGCCAGCAAGGTCTACACCATCCGAGACGGCTCCAGTCACCAGGAAGAAACGTTTCCGTAAGATGGTGACAGACTACTTGGCTTTCCCTCTAAGTGTACTCCCAGATGCCTCTTCCCCTTTCAAATTTTGGGTCTCTAAGTTGGATACATGGCCAGAGCTTAGCCAGTATGCATTGGAGGTGCTGGCTTGCCCTGCTGCCAGTGTATTATCTGAGCGTGTCTTTAGTGCTGCAGGTGGTGTAGTAACAGACCGTCGCATGCGACTATCCTCACAGAATGTAGACCGGCTTACTTTTCTGAAAATGAACAAGGCATGGATCTCACCTGAATTTGCCTGTCCGTTTTCAGATTAAATAACTGTTTGGCAACGTTTTCCATGTCTCCTGTTATGTTCATCTTTCTACCACCTGAACTCTACTCCCTGGGCTACAACACCGCCATTTGTTGCTCGTAAGTAATTGGCAGGGGTACTGACTCCTGCCCAGCCTGGTTACAGCACGACAGCTGTTTCCTGGCAGTGTGAACGTCAATTATCCTCCAATAAGTTGTGCTGTCGTGTTGCATTCGGGTTAGCCGACTCTATGGTGCCTGCAGTTTAGGTGATTCCTATGTGTGCTGTGGGATATGTAAATAAAGGCTGTTTCTATTGTGACAATAGGACAAGCACCCACTGTAGGACTGTGTGATTCGGTAACTGCGGACGGCTTGCGTCCTGTCAACTTACATTTTCATGGGTGCGTTCTGCTACCCGTCCGGGGTCCAGTACCGTCAACTGGTTCTCCCCAGTGCCTTTGGCCTAGGTGCCTCCATCTCTGTATCCAAGTTCCACCAACGTCTGCTGGTCCTTGGTAGTGCTTTGGAGCACAGGTACCTCCTGCTTAGTAACCGTGTCACAGTAACGTCAGCTGGTACTCGGTTGTGACATTGCCTCTTTTCCTTCTGCTACCCGTCCGGGGTCCAGTACCGTCAACTGGTTCTCCCCAGTGCCTTTGGCCTAGGTGCCTCCATCTCCGTATCCGAGTTCCACCAACGTCTGCTGGTCCTTGGTAGTGCTTTGGAGCACAGGTACCTCCTGCTTAGTAACCGTGTCACAGTAACGTCAGCTGGTACTCGGTTGTGACATTGCCTCTTTTCCTTCTGCTACCCGTCCGGGGTCCAGTACCGTCAACTGGTTCTCCCCAGTGCCTTTGGCCTAGGTGCCTCCATCTCCGTATCCGAGTTCCACCAACGTCTGCTGGTCCTTGGTAGTGCTTTGGAGCACAGGTACCTCCTGCTTAGTAACCGTGTCACAGTACCGTCAGCTGGTACTCGGTTGTGACATTGCCTCTTTTCCTTCTGCTACCCGTCCGGGGTCCAGTACCGTCAACTGGTTCTCCCCAGTGCCTTTGGCCTAGGTGCCTCCATCTCCGTATCCGAGTTCCACAACGTCTGCTGGTCCTTGGTAGTGCTTTGGAGCACAGGTACCTCCTGCTTAGTAACCGTGTCACAGTAACGTCAGCTGGTACTCGGTTGTGACATTGCCTCTTTTCCTTCTGCTGCCCCTCCGGGTTCCAGCACAGTCAGCTGGTCCTCGTTACTTCCATTGTCTCTTGCTCCATCTGATACCCGTCAGGGTTCCAGTAACGTCAGCTGGTTCTCGGAAATTAGACGACCTTAAAGACCACCCAGAAGAAGATGACGACAGCAAGGACGACGAGCATGAAGCCAACCAGCCTGAACACCATCACAAAGAAAAAATAAAAGATTACCCAGAAGAAGATCACCAACAGGACAAAGAAGGTTAAGACAAACTACAAGATACAGAACAAGAGACAGAAGAACAATAAGCAGAAGATCAAAAAGCAGAAGAACATGAAGTATAAGACCAAAATGAAGAGCAAAATATATGCTCTAAATTCTAAGCAGAAGAAGACTAAGCAGTGTATGGGGGTGAGTCCGTTCCTCCTCGTGGTGCCCCTGGAAAATGCCTGCTGCTGCAGGCTAAACTGAACACGGACAAATACTGTTGTAATTTAAATCTTTTGTGACAGCAAGAACGGAAGGATGAACAATTCATACTTTTACAGATTACAAGTACAGGAATCTCTGTCACAAATAAGAATATGATGAAGAAGATGAAGAGGAAGAAGATGAAGAATTTGAATATGAAGAAGATTAATTAGTTTAATAATAACAATATGAGTAATGTAAACAAAAACATGAATAGCAAGAAGTTTAAGAAGAAGATTAAGAAGGTGAAGATGAAGAATAATTTGATGAGAAAGATGATGCTGCTGAAGATTATGAAGGAGAAAGTGTGGCACTGGCAAAAGTTAAAAAGGTGAAGAGCATGGAAGTTGTGAAACATACATATTTGCCAAAATAGAAAAAAGGTTAACAACATTGTCAATTTGTTAGTCAATCCAAACGTATTTCCAAAAAAAAATATATTAATGCTATTCCAATGCATTGGGTTAAACATGTATGCCTTTATTGTCTCCTCAACCTCCCCCAATACATTCTACATTAGTCTTTGTTGTTTTCCTTCATGTACAATTAACCAACAAGGCAAGAATGGGTTTTTTTAATGTCGATATTTGGTTCCCATAGACTTACATGGGACTTCCGGTATCGGAATTGGATATCGACGATATTTAGTGATATCGGCGATACCATTCCGATCCGATATTTTTAGATATCGAGCAGTATCGCTCAACACTAGCAGGGAGTAAGGCACGTGGTCGTGGCCGTGGAGTTTCAGCAGGGAGAGGACGTGGGGATTCTGTGGCTGCTGCTGCCCCCAGTGACACAGCATCCACCAGTTTTCCCCGTGAGCGTTCCTTTATGTGCAGTTTTGTAGGAGCTCGGCGTACCCCCCTGCTGCGGGAAGAACAAATTGAAGCCATTGTTGGTTGGATGGCAGCCAATGCATCGACTTCAATTGCTTCCACCTCCTCTCAGGACCACAACACTGTTGAGCAACCATCTGTCTGTTCACCGCCTGTCAAATTGCCCAGGCAGTCAGAGAGTTCTGAACTGGAGCCAGCTGAGTCTCTGCTTCTGTTCTCAGAATCTGTTGGCTTGCAAACAGGGGCCCAGCCAAGAAGCATTCTGGAATTTGAAGAAGAGGGAGTATGCAGTGATGCGCAAGAGCTGTGTCTCTCTGAATCTGAAGAGGCGGGTGAGCCAGTGCCGATGGTCAGCACACCACAGAACACATCTGATGATGATGAGACTCAGTTGCCAGTTTCTGTTGAGCATGGTGCTGTCCAGACCACCCAACAGCAGCAGGTGTTGGAAGAGGGTAGTGGAGATGATGAGGTCCAAGACCCAACATGGCGTGAGGAAAGGAAGGTGGTGGGAGCAGCTCTGAGGAAGAGATTGACCCAACGGTACAAACAGGAGGGAGAGGTAGGCTGCAGACTCGGTTGCCTGTAGCCTCCAGTTTGGCACCTGTTGAGAGCAGTTCTCTTCCAAAAGTCAAAACGGGCGCTCCCAGGACTTGCACTGCGTGGTCCTTTTTTGACACACTTGCAGATGATATTTGCTATGTCAAATGCAAGCTGTGTAAGCAAAAAGTAAAAAGAGTTAAAAGTGTCAGTAACCTCAATACCACTAATATGTGGAAACATGTGCGGACAAAGCACGTAGTTGAGTTACAAAGACACACTGGAGATGTAGGCCAACCTACAGCAGCACCTACATCTTTAGCTCGTGTTGGAGCCTCTTCCTCCAGCTCACACACAGCTGGTTCGGCTTCCTCACACGATCGCCATGGAAGAACCTCGGTCACTGTTGTCCAGAGACAAAGTGTTATTCCACCCACAGCTGCAAGTTCCCTGTCATCCTCACACTCCCAGGCCACTGTACAGCCATCGGTAGCACAGGCATGGGATAAAAGACGGCCATACTCGGCAAACCATCCACGAGCACAGGCTCTGAATGCTGGCATTGCAAAACTCCTGTCCCTTGAAATGCTGTCATTCAGGCTGGTGGAGACTGACAGTTTCCGGAACTTAATGGCATTGGCAGTCCCACAATACAATGTGCCAATCCGATTTTATTTCAGCAGGCAAGCCGTCCCTGCTCTGCAAAAGCATGTTGAGGGAAAAATTAAACATGCGCTACTAAACGCCGTCAGTAGCAAGGTCCACCTGACCACTGATGCGTGGACCAGTACCCATGGCCAGGGACGATACCTTTACCTCACTGCCCATTGGGTCAATGTTGTGGAGCCGGGTACAGATGTTGCGAGTGGCGCTGTACGTGTTCTGCCAACTCCAAGGATTGTTGGAATCCAGTCTGTACACATTGACTCCTCCTCCTACTCCAGTTCCTCAGAATCATCGCTGCAGGAGCCGTCACGGTCTACCTCCACATGGACCCGTGAACGCTTACCTGTTGCGACCGATATGAGCACAGCCGTGGCCAAACGTCAACAGGCCGTCCTGAAATTAATTTCCATGGGGAATCGAAGCCACACAGCGCAGGAGCTCTGGGATGCCATCAAGCAGGAGAGCGACGTGTGGTTTTTGCCAGCGAATCTCCAGCCAGGCTTGGTAGTGTGTGACAATGGCCGAAATCTGGTGGCAGCTCTGGCCCTTGGCAACCTCACTCACATACCATGTCTGGCACATGTGCTCAACTTGGTCGTGCAGAGTTTTTTGAGGGACTATCCGGATCTTGATGCACTGCTGCACAAGGTCCGCCTAGAGTGCGCTCACTTGCGACGTTCCAGCATGGCCAGATCGCGCATTGCAGCTCTGCAACGCAGATTGCGCCTTCCTGAACATCGCATCATATGTGACGTACCCACCAGGTGGAATTCCACGTTACATATGTTGGAGCGGTTGTGTGAGCAGCAGACAGCAGTAATGGAGTATCAGCTGCAACAGGCGCAATCTACACGCAATTTGCGCCGTTCACATTTCACCACTACTGAGTGGGCCTCTATGAAGGACATCTGCCACGTTTTGCGTGCGTTTGATGAGTCAACGCGGATGGCGAGTGCAGATGATGCACTAGTCAGCCTGACTGTCCCCCTTATCTGCCTGCTTCAAAAAACACTGCAAGCATTAAGGGATGAGGTTTTGGAAGAGGTGGAGGATGAGGAGACACAAATTCCATCACCTTTTGGACAGTCAGCGCAACGTGGTTCCTCCCAAAGGGCTTTGCAGGGCTCACTTTGTGAGGAGGATGAGGAGGAGTCAATGGAGGAGGAAGAAATCGCTACAGAGGGAGGTACACAACGCTCTAGTCAGTATGTAGAGCGAGGGTGGGGTGATGCAGAGCGGGTACAGATGACGCCTCTTACAGAGGACAGCGTTTCTTGGCCAGTTGTGAGTCTGCAGCACATGGTTGATTTCATGCTGCAGTGCCTGAGAAACGACCGCCGCATCGCCCACATTCTCACCACGTCTGATTATTGGGTGTACACCCTCCTAGACCCTCGCTACCGGGACAACTTACAAAGCCTCATCACACCGTTGAACCGGGAGCGTAAAATGCGGGAGTACAAAGACACACTGGTGCAATCCATAATGTTCTCCATTCCAGCCGAGAACGCTGCTGCTACTGCTTTACAAAGCAGCTCTGTGCGTGGAGGCAATGGAGACAGCTCTGCAACAAGAGGGAGCACAAGCAGCGCCTCTACACAGGGGGGCAAGACCAGTTTGTTCCAAATGTGGCGAAGTTTTGTGTCAGCGCCACCAATGTCTACACCATCCGAGACGCCTCCAGTCACCAGGAGGCAACGTTTCCGTAAGATGGTGACAGACTACTTGTCTTGCCCTCTCAGTGTACTCCCAGATGGCTCTTCCCCTTTCCAGTTTTGGGTCTCTAAGCTGGATACATGGCCAGAGCTTAGCCAGTATGCATTGGAGGTGCTGGCTTGCCCTGCTGCCAGTGTATTATCGGAGCGCGTCTTTAGTGCTGCAAGTGGTGTACTAACAGACCGTCGCATGCGACTATCCTCCGATAATGTAGACCGGCTTACTTTTCTGAAAATGAACAAGGCATGGATCTCGCCAGAATTTGCCTGTCCGTTTTCAGATTAAATAACTGGTTGGCAACGTTATCAATTTCTCCTGTTATGTTCATCTATCTACCACCTGAACTCTACTCCCTGGGATACAACACTGCCAGTCTGAGGGGAATGATCAGTTAACAACCAAAATGTTATCCCCAACAGATAGTAGCGCAACGACTCCAGTGCCCACTTGATCGACAGGCACTCTCTCTCTCTACAATGTTGTATCTGGTTTCAGCTGGAGTTAGCTTTCGACTCTGGAAAGTAATGTGATGCTTCTCCCTGTTAACCTCCTGAGACAAAACGGCCCCCACACCTACCTCTGACGCATCAGTCTGGACAATGAATTCTCTTTTGAAGTCGCGTGTGATCAAAAATGGTGACACACACACAGTGCCCCTTTTAGTTTTACAAACGCTTCTTCAAGCTGATCATTCCATCGCACCATTACTAAATTCCTGCCTTTTAGGCAGTCATTTAACGGCGCCGACAGTGTTGCAAAATTGTGAATAAACCGCCGGTAGTATCACACTAACCCCAAAAACCCTTTCACTTGTTTAGTGGTGAGGGGACGGGGCCAGTTTTGGATTGCCTCCACTTTGTTTATTTGGCCTTTGATAACTCCTCTCACAATCACATACCCCAGGTAGCGATCTTCCTCCAACCCTATGGAACACTTCTTTGGGTTGGCAGTTAGCTCTGCTTGTCTCAGCGAATCTATCACCGCCTGTACCTTGGCTAAGTGACTTTCCCAGTCTGTACTGTACACCACAATATCGTCCAGATTGGGCGCGGCATATCGGCGATGAGGACGAAGAACAACGTCCATTAACCTCTGGAATGTCGCTGGAGCGCCATGCAACCCGAAGGGTAGGACTATATACTGGAACAGTTCCTCGGGTGTTAAAAAAGCCGTTTTATCTCTCGCTGCTTTTGTTAGTGGCACCTGCCAATACCCTTTTGTGAGGTCAATGAGTGAAAAATAACGTGCCTGCCCAAACCGCTCTATTAACTCATCGACCCGGGGCATGGGGTAGGCGTGAAAGTTAGAAATTTCATTCAGTTTTCTGAAGTCATTACAGAACCTTAGTGTCCCATCTGGCTTTGGTATTAGGACTATTGGGCTGGCCCACTCACTCTGGGACTCTTCAATGACCCCTAACTGCAGCATTGTCAAGGACACCGCACTGCACTTGCTCACTGAGCCAGTGCGTGTGTCCTTAGTGAACAAACTATGCCCAAAGATACCTGTAGCAGAGCCGCAGCAGAGATGACGTGTGTTTCTCAGTAACAGGACCTTCCACATGTGACTGCTAGTGGGCGGAGCCGGCCACACGTCTCTCAGAGTCAGCAGTAGCAGATAGAGAATGCTTCAGAGCAAAGGACCTGCAGACACGTGACTGCTAGTGGGCGTGGCCTAAGCTCCAGAGAGCTATGAGGTGAAGGAAAACTCCTAGAAGGGTAACTACGGGACACAGTTACCAAGGGGCATATACCGAACGGATAATCAGAACGTAGCCAAGAGGTCATACACATAGAGGGCGACGAAGTACAAGAGGAGCAGGCAGAGCGGAGTCAGAACGTAGCCAAGGGTCATACACTTAGAGAGCGACGAAGTACAAGAGGAACAGGCAGAGCAGAGTCAGAACGTAGCCAAGGGTCATACACGTAGAGGGCAGCAGAGTACAAAAGGGACAGGCAAAACTCAAAACAGGGACACAGCCAAATCAGAACCAGACAAACAGAACGTAGCACAGGCACAAAGCACTGGCACAAGCACAACAGGATCACACACACTCGGCCAAGGGTCAGAGTATAAGCGACAGAGGATGGCCCCACAATGAGGCTATAAAAAGCCTCCCAGAATCCCAGAGTGAGGCCATCCCGGTTAACCCTAAAACCACCTAATCCCAGAAACTCAGCAGACCATGACAAGCATCTTCTTGACCTCTTCCAAGATGGCTTGTCGCCGGGCCTCAGGCACCCGATATGGCTTTAATCGTACTTTGCCCTGCGGCTCAGTGACAATGTCATGTTGTATTAGGGAGGTACGACCAGGAAGTTCCAAAAAAACATCTGTATTTCGGCGAACAAACTCTCTGACTTCCTGAACTTGTCTGTGCGACAAAGTGTCTGATATTTTGACGGCGGAGAGGACTTCTCTTGCCTTCTCCTGAGGCAAGGAAGCCATCTGTACTGTAAATGCAGGCCGTGGACAATCCTGACCAAGCGGGTCTCTGTCTTTCCATGGTTTGAGCAGATTCACATGGTATACATGTTCTGTCTTTCTCCGCCCTGGTTGGTGTATTTTATAGTTTACTGGTCCCACCTTCTCTATAATGTCGTAGGGTCCCTGCCACCTTGAAAGGAACTTACTATCCACTGTAGGCACAAGTACCAACACCCGATCCCCAGGGTTAAAGGACCTTACCCGTGCCTACCGGTTATAGACCTGCCTCTGTGACCTTTGTGCTGATTCCATATGTTCTCGGACTAATGGTAGGACTGTCTCCATTCTCTCTTGCATTTTGGCCACATGTTCTATCACACTTTTGTGGGGAGTTGTATGGTTTTCCCAGGCCTCTTTAACTATATCGAGTAAGCCACGGGGATGTCTGCCATATAATAGTTCAAAGGGCGAGAACCCCGTAGATGCCTGGGGCACCTCCCGCACTGCCAACATCAGGTATGGCAACAAGAGATCCCAGTCCTTAGCATCTTTAGAGACTTTTTTTTTCAACATATTCTTCAGGGTTTTATTGAACCTTTCTACTAAACTGTCTGTTTGGGGATGATAGACCGATGTGCGCAACTGTTTAACACGTGGCAGAGTTCCTTCATGATTTTTGACATAAAGGGGGTCCCCTGATCTGTTAAGATTTCTTGAGGGATTCCCACCCGAGAGAACATACCCATGAGTTATTTTGCGATCAGTTTAGACGAGGTGTGTCGCAGGGGAATAGCCTCAGGATACCTGGTAGCGTAATCTAGAACTACGAGGATGTGTTGATGACCCCTTGCTGATTTATTAACCGTCCACACCAGATCCATTGGCTATTCTCTCAAACGGTACCTCTATAATTTGTAATGGCACCAAGGGACTCTGAAAATGAGGCTGCGGACTGGTTCCCTAGCACACGGGACAAGAGTAACAATACCGTTTAACTTATTCATAGACCCATAGCCAGTAAAACCGTTGTAGAATTCTGTCTAGGGTTTTCTTTGGTCCCAAATGTCCCCCTAGTACATGCGCATGCGCTAAGTCCATTACCAACCTCCGATATGACTGCGGTACCAGCAATTGCTCGACAATTTCCCCATGTATTTTTTAAACCCCATACAGCAAATCTTGGTTCAGCTCAAATCGGGTAAATACTTTAGCTGCCCTGGGGTGTTGGGGTTCCCCATTGACAACCAGTACATTTTCCCTGGCTCGAGTCAACGTAGGGTCCCGTAGTTGCGCCGTACCAAAATTGTCACCTGCCACATTTAAGTATGACAATTCTGGTCCCGGTGGCAAATCTTCCATCTCCCCACCTAACACTTCTATAGGAGAGGGGTTTTCCTCCTCCACCGAAGGCTAAGGTACTCCTACCGCCAGTACATCTTCCTCTGGGCCACCAGGTTCATGCCCGATTTCTGGAGAATGCAACCTGTTTGCCACTGGTGCCGACGACTGTTCTGTGGGAGGGGTAATTACAGGCCAAAGCACATAAAATAACGGAAAATCTCTCCCCATTATTAATGCTAATTAACCACCAGCCCCACCTCGTGTCACCTCCTCCCCGCTGGCGTGTTTATCATCACCAGGGTGGTAGGATAATGTTTGAAGTCACCATGTATACACAACACACCCATTTTCCCAGCAGTATACTCGCTGATTTGGACGTGGCTGGCTCGTATTAGGGTCACTCACGAGACTCCCTGAGTCCACTAGAGCCACAGCAGGGTTACCCTCCACCTGCACTTTACACAAATGGTTCATATTGGGTCCCTCTGCTTTGACCACTGCACACATGTGTTCTGCATAGTAAGACTGATAGTATTTAAAGTTGTTGTCCATGGGCTCTGTCAGGTGGGGGCAAACAGCTCTCACATGTCCTGGTTGTTGGCACCGCCAACAGATTATGGGGCCCCTTTCGTTCCCCGACCCGTCCTGGGCGGCCCTCCGAGTCTCTGCTCGCCGAGCTGTGGGTGAAGGTTTGTGGAATTTACTTGGTACCTTCCGGGTAGTCTCTCCCTGTATCTCCTTGGTAGCCCCATATCTTTCAATGAGGTCTACCATTTGGAGACCATCAGTAGGGGCTGCCTGTCCAAGTCATGTTTGAAGGGTGTGTGGCAAATTTCTCAAGAATTTATCAGTCACTATACGATCCAGCATAGCGCGGGGTGACAACACTCCCGCTGCAACCACTTTTCTATCAGGTGTATCAAGTCATAATACTGTGACCGAGCTGGCTCAGAAGGGGAAAAGTTCCACTGGTGTACCCGCTGTGCCCCGACCAAAACATTTACCCCAAGACGTGCAAGTATCTCACCCTTGACGCTCTCATAGTCCTCCTGTTGCTCGGGGGTAGGTCCCTAGAGGCTTTTGCGGGTCCTGAATTAAAAAAACGGAGCCACGATCTCGGCCCACTGGTACCGGGGCAGTCTCTCCCTTTTAGCCACGCCTTCCAACATCTCCAGGTACACCTCGACGTCATTTGATTGCTCCATCTTTCGGATCGCTGTACGCACCGCTTTCCGGACATCCTGCCATCCCCGGGCAGCTCCTGCTGTCTGCGGCGCTGTGATGTGCTGCATCACTAGACTATTGGTTTCCTGTTGCTGTTGATTAAATATCTGCTGCTGCTCCATAGCCTGCTGCTGTATAGCCTGCTGCTGCTCCATAGCCTGCTGCTGTATAGCCTTCTGCTGCTCCATAGCCTGCTGCTGTATAGCCTGCTGCTGCTGCTGCATAGCCTGCTGTTGCTGCCGCATGGCCTCCTCCAGCATTTTTACTGTGTTCTCCATCTTGGGACAGTTATCCACCGGGTTTTGCGTCACTTTCTTTACCTAGGACATTTACTGTCATGCAGGAAAAAACAGCCTGACCTCACTGCGTTGCCCGCATTGAAGCCACCAATTGTAGGGATCCGCTCTGGTAGGCAGGGCTGGGCCGCAGTAATGAGGCAAACACACCGCCTTTTACTTCAAATTTCAGTGGTTTTAATCATGAGTTCAAGAAAAAGTCCAGATAACAAAATAAAAACAGAACATAAATCACCACAGTTTGGAGAACCACTGGTGCCAGACTCACCCTTGCTTGGGACGGGCTTAACTAAGTGGCTGCAGGTCAGCAGAGACCGCCAGGTCCCATTCCGGGTGGTCTGGTACTCGCTTCCTGGTGCACACTGGCACACAGTAACAAAACAATCTTCCAGGCTGACTCCAGCCAAAATCCTTCCTTCCACACACCACCAACTACAACAGCTCCTTGTTTTATAGGCCTACTCCACACCCTCAGGTGAGGTACACATCAGATGACCAGATCACGTGACTATGACCTTATCATAGGTCCTTGTGATCATGGAAAATCCTGAGCAAACTTCAGTCTGCTAGAAGAAATATATCTCACATCCAGCAAGATCCCCTTTGGTGTACCACAGCGGCAAGAAGTCTCCTGTTCCCTACACATGCACAGAAAAACCCATGTCGAACATGCTCCAAATAGGGAAGAGCCGTACCCTGATTGTTATGCTTAAAACAGGAAAGATTTAAGTTTTCAAGGGCTAAAATGAAAAATTTTTATAAGAAATATGAACAAATATTAATTTGTCATCACAGCGCATATCTGCACATGGCTAGTAGAAATGGTAACAAAAAATAAAACATAGTGTTTACTTTTTTAAATTAAACATAAAACTACATTTCATAATTATCAATTAATGGTTCTTAAGGAACGTTATCTGTACCTGTAAGATAATGCAGTCAATGGATGTACGAATCATAAACATCATCATCATCCTCACGAGTTTTATTAATGACAGACATAATAAAAATCAACACAGAGTGAGGACAACTGTAACTTCACACACCATATATGAAATGGCCATCATGTAAACCTGGTAATAATGCGCAATAATAAATAATTACACCAAGAAAGTGCATCATGCATACAAACAATAGGTAGTTAGTAGTGTTGAGCGATATTGCTCGATATCTAAAAATATCGTATCGAAATTGTATCGCCGATAGCACTAAATATCGTCGATATCCGATTTCGATACCGAAGTCCCATGTAAGTCTATGGAAACAAAATATCGCAACACAAAAAAACCCTTTCTTTCGTTGTAAACACAAAATATACACACACAGAATACATATATATATATATACATGTCATTGTGACATATATATATACATATATTTATAGTTTATACACTTCTACATAGTAAAATAGACTCTGATTCAATTGCCGGGTAAAGCCGTGACATACCCCATAGAAGTCAACGGGCTCGGTGCCGAGTACCCCCAAAACCTCTGGCTCTGTGCGACTCAACTTGGGCGTCACGAACAGGATTCTGTAGCTCGCTATAAGCGAGTCCTGTGTGCCTGAATTGAACTGGTTTTGTGCTTGAGAATTGCTAAAATCATCAGAGAATGTATTTGCCATTTGTCCGCCATATCTGCGTCACGACGAGGCACTGGTGAAGAAGAAGGGCGTGCTCTTCATGGGTGTACACTCACTCAGTGACGCGAAAACGATGGCTCTAAATGGTACTGCAATGTAAGATCGTGCCCCACAGCTCTTCAGTTCCGCCTCCTCATCCTCCTCAGTGTGCGGAAACTAACACGAAGGTCCCGCCTCCCTACAAAAGAGGGGCCCTCTCCAGATGCTAATGACACATGTGACTTGGCAGAGATGGCTAATGGACACGAGCAGAAGTGTGAAGGGATGGAGCAGTCAGAGCTCTCCCCCCACGGAAGCGACCCGATCGCCACGGAACCACCGTTGGGCACCCGCCTGGAAACCCTCCTACGCTGCAAGAAGCGGAGGATACCTTTAAGAGGCCTGGCCCGGCACCGGGAGGAGGTCGCCAGGATGGAAGCGAGCTGGCGTGCCCTAAAACTAAACTTGGAGCGGCGCCAATCCCTCTTACCTGAAGTGTCTGTACCGGAAGGTGAGGCACCCGTTCTAGTAGAGGAGTCCTTGCAATGTGATCCGGTTGACGTTGTCGCAGTGGAGGCACCCGTTCGTGCAAAAAACGCTGCACCGGCAGCACCCCAGATCCCGCTGTCTGCCCCCGTCGCTGAGACAGAAGAAGCGACACCCGTCCTAATGGAGGAGGCCGCGCAGGCACCAGAGGTCTACCTGTCTGTACCGGAGCCCCGACTGTCATCTGTTCCAGAGCCGGCTGCTTTCTCCGCAGGTGAGCGCCGCCAGGACTGGGGGGCGCCAGGAGAGCTTGCCGCAAACCGGACACTGTAAGCTGCAGTTTGATGGTGGAGACATGGAGCAGCTGGTGGAGGAGAATTACAACCAGCGTCAGGAGGAAGAGTGGAGACGTTGGGAGCGGGAAGCAGAGCGACAAAGGGAGCAGCGAGAATCCCAAAAACTTCGCCAACGTCAGCTGGAGAAGGACCGGCAGATAAGGACCGGATGAGAAAGGATAAAGGAACCCTGTGTGAGCCGCGGCGTAAGGGTGCAGTACGGAGCTTTAAATTGAAAGGTGGTTGGGGCTTCATCCAGGAGCCTGGACTTTATTTAGAAGTTTTTGTGAACCGGCGGGACGTGGAGGCTCACCTCCCAGAAGGACACCCGGGGGGGACCTGTTGCCAGGAGACTTGGTGACTTACACCCGACACTGGGGTTACAATGGATGGTACGCCCTAAATGTTACCAGGTGCGACCCCTACTCCCCAGAGTGTCAGGAACCTGTGAGACCCTCGGAGCCTTCAGCCTCCCACATCCAGGCCTCTGCAAAAGTGCCCACCCCACGCCGTAAATCTCCCAAGCCTCCCTCAGTGGTCTCCTCAGCAGCCCCAGCTATGGACATGATAAGTATAGCTGGCCCGTACCCGGCCCTGTTAGGCCCCCTGGGTTCGTTCAGTCCGGGACATAGGGTTCCAGACCCGGAGGGAGATGAAAGAGGTGGCCACACAGACCCAGATAGCGGGTCACGACTTGACTGTACAGGCCACACGACGTCATCAGGTCCTGGTGGTCCTTGGTGCCTCGGATGTTTGGCAAGCATCAGAAGAGTACCTGGTGGTACCTGGAACACCCCTGCCAAAGAATTATAAATAACCCGGACAGGGTCCCTGTATGTAAATAGTTAAATTGTTATGTACCCGGACGGGTGAATGTTCATAAAAAAGTTTTTTAATTTAATAAAAAAAAAAAAACACAGTTTTCATTACTTTTATTACAGTCTCATCCTGCGACGCCATCGATCTCCTGTAAAAAAATGAAAAAAAAAAAAAAGTATACCACCTGACCGACGCAGTCCATAGTAACGAGTGTCCCACGACGATCCAGCTCTGCTACATCAGAATGACAAGCAGAGCCTGTCATCCCGGCGCAGCACAGCTGATTACCTGCTTCCCCGGCGGTGACGTCATCGGACTGGTTTACGGCCGGGATTACCCTGCAGTCACTGCAGTTATCGCGAAAAACTGCATGTGACCGCCAGGGAGAAGATAATGGCGGCCATCAAGCAGTCCAGGACGTGACCGCCGGAGATCTTCTGCCAGGTAAGTGCCGCTGACTCCTGACAGACCCGACCGACGGACACTCACAGTGACAGTGACAAATCCGATTCCGGTATTCGATAAGACGAAAATATCGAAACGAATTATCGAAAGGCCGATAGAGCTAATATCGGCCGATAGCCGATATTTGCATTATCGTATCGCTCAACACTAGTAGTTAGACCTGCAAGTGCTGTTGAAACAACCACAACAGATTTAAATTAATAATGCTATATAGCTATCACAGTGCATAGTTACTCATGGACAATGTCGATCTAATACTGTAACTCAATAAAGGCAGTGTCACCCATCATGCTTGTTTGTCTTGTAGATTGTTGAAGAGGGTTTTTTTTTGTTTTTTTTTTAAAGTTCCTTTTTATTTAGATTTTCCAAAAAAAAAAAGGTGCTATGTACGGCTTCCACCGGCGGAGGTACCTCAGAATCTTTGTGCGCTTCTCCGGCGCACGCAAGCCTTTGACATTCCAGGAGATGATCTTCATGTTGAATGGGCGGCAGAAAAATTAAGAGTGTGCTGGAGGAGACGGTGTACCCTCTTATGGCCGTCGTTGGCACCAACCTGCGAGGAAAGGAGGAAGCAGCACCACAATATCAAATACCTAATCAAGATATATTGACAATTCCAGGATTAATTATTGGAGAGAGGTCCCTTGCTACCCTTTTCTAGTAACTCTTGTTTACCAATAAACCGCTGTAAGCGGTCGTAGTCTCTCCACCACTACCTGTGTTTATGTGACTTCCTTTTTTCTAACCTGTGAGAAGATTACCCCATCCTCCCAGGCTATTCAGTGTACCCCCCATGTGTCCAAAGCATGAAACCCCAATAGCCTGCTTCACTTATTGTCCCTCCATATGTAATGTTTAACTCATTTGTCCCACGTTTATCAAGACCCCCACTCTCATGAGAGATCTTCAACATCTAATATCAATTAACTAATTTAACCATCTAAAATTGCAGCAAAACTATCATGCTTTAGCATAGGTATGAAGGAACTCCAATAGAAACGGCTCAAACAGCAAATATATCTCATATGTCATTTAACGTGGAGAGAATCTCTTTCATCTTTCCTGATCTCCTTCATGAACTGCCATCTTGTCGTCGTCTGCGTGGGGAGAACCTGGAACTGCGTCGCTGTACTTCCTATCACTTTGTTGATTTCGTTCCAAGGCTGCTTCGGCTTGTTCTGGTGTGTCATTAATGACATATGTCCCGTCAGATCTTTGGAACCGCTAACGTGCTGGGAACAGTAGTTGAAAGCGAACATCTCGCTCAAACAATGTTGTGCAAATTAAACTGAACGCCCTCCTCTTCTTGGACACCGATACTGAGAAGTCATCAAAGAGCAGAATCTCATAGCCATGGAGTAGCACTGGGCGCCTCACTTCTCTGAATGGCCGTAACAATGAAACTTTGTCGTTATAATGTAACAGCTTAATTATTACTTGCCGTGGTCTGTACATCGTTGGTTTCGATGCCTCCCCTCGCCTGTTGTTGTTTTGCGGCGGTCCCACACGATGTGCACGTTACACACGACAGTAGTAGTTAAGTCACAATATTTTCAGTAGATCATTCTCACAGATGTATTGTAAGTCTGCTGATTTAAACGATTCAGGCAGTCCGACGAGACGTAAATTGCTTTGTCTCGAGCGATTTTCCAAGTCCTCTGTTTTGTCTCTCAAATTTTGTAACTTCTGCTGAAGGTTCTGTTCTCTGTCTTGGCCAAGTTGCTTCTCCTGTTGTAGCAGCGCCACATCCTGTTGCAGCTTGGTAATTGCAATGGTATTCAGGTGTACAGACTTTTGTATGGAAGACAATGACGATTGCAATGCCGACTCCAGCAGCTTCTGAATGTCTGGTAAGAGAAGGGCTTTGACCTCTATTCAGCCATTTTCTGCGAATCAAATTCCTGAGGAATTCTCAGGTCACATGGTGCTTCTGATAATAGCTCTTGCTGCATGTCTATGGCAGCGCTCAGCATCGCGCCTCTTTCCTCTTTGTCTCCTCCATGCGCCATCTTGTCCTTCTGCTTCAGTTGGATAGGTAAACCGTTCGGGTCTGTTGTGAACTCCGTAGCAAGTAGCGCTCCATAAATTATGTCCCCACGAATGTAAAAGGTGTCAGTGTTCCCGGGGTGGTTTTACTGCTCTCCTATGGGCCCGATATGCTTGGATACCTGGGAGGAATTCAGGAGCATCTCCAAACTCCCTCCTCACATGTCAGCGCAGGAAACAGAAGAGGGAACGTGCTTGTATTGTTGCTCATAGGTGGAGTTTTATACAGTAAATGATTACTGCTGTCGTATTTTTGGCGTCCCTAGGGCAGAATAAGGCTGCGTAACGTCACATTTTAGAGAGAGTCATATAATAGACACACGCTACCCTACCCATGACACAAGGAAGGTAGTGTTGCCGGATAAAGCCTTGCGCAACCAGACATGCCCTGGAAAATGACTGCTGCTGCAGGCTAAACTCAACACGGACAAATACTGTTGTAATTTAAAACTTTTGTGACAGCAAGAACGCAAGGATTAAAAATTCATACTTTTACAGATTACAAGTACAGGAATCTCTGTCCAAAATTAGAATATGATGAAGAATATGAAGATGAAGTAGAATGTGAAGAAGAATAATAGTTGAATAAGAACAATATGAGTAATGTTAACAAAAAGATGAATAGCAAGAAGTTTAAGAAGAAATAAAGAAGGTGAAGAATAATTTGATGAAAAAGATGATGCTGCTGAAGATTATGAAGGAGAAAGTGTGTCAAAAGTTAAAAAGGTGAAGAGCATGGAAGTTGTGAAACATACATATTTGCCAAAATAGAAAAAACGTTAACAACATTGTCAATTTCTTCGTCAATCCGAACATCTTTAAAAAAAAAAATATTAATGCTATTCCATTTGATTGGGTTAAACATCTATGCCTTTAATGTCTCCTCAACCTCCCCCAATACATTCTACATTACTCTTTGTTGTTTTCCTTCATGTACAATTAACCAACAAGGCAAGAATGGGCTTTTTTAATTCCGATATTTTGTTCCCATAGACTTACATTGGATTTTCCGGTATCGGGTATCGCCGATATTTTTGGGGTATCGGCGATACCATTCCGATTCCGATACTTTTGGATATCGGAAAGTATCGCTCAACTCTACTGGGAATGCCTCTAACAAATGGTTTACCAGAGTAGCTTGTTTGTTCGCCAGTATTAGTTCTAGGTTCTCCTGTGGCATGATGTTCTGTAATTTGTCTTTATAGCGTGGATTGAGGATGCTGGCCAACCAGTAGTCGTCATCCTTCATAATTTTGGCAATGCGGAGGGACCGTTTTTAGGATGCACTGCCAGTGGTGGGTGGAGGAGCACTTTCTGCCAAATCCACATCACTCCAGTCATGCACAAACACTGTACCTGACCTTGGCAAGCCAACATTTTCTCTTGCCCCCTGAGAAGCATCCTCCTCACCAAAATAATCATCCCCCTCATCCTCCTCCTCCTCTTCTTCCTCCACCTCGTCCAGGACTGTTCCCTGAGCAGACAATGCATGACTGTCATCAAGGCTTCCCTTCTCCTCCTCCTCTTCCTCCTCCGCTGCAGATGCCTGATCCTTAATGTGCATCAAAATTTGCATGAGCAGACGCATAAGTGGTTTGCTCATGCTTATGATTGCGTCGTCTGTGCTTACCAGCCGTGTGCATTCCTCAAAACACTGAAGTACTTTACAGAGGTCTTTCAGCTTTGACCACTGTGCATCCGACAACTCCATGTCTGCCCTCAAACTGCCTGTCCGTGTATCCTTCCACAAATGCATTACAGCCGCCTCTGTTCGCACAGCCTGTCAACCATGTGCATGGTGGAGTTCCACCTTGTTGCAACGTCTATGATTAGGTGGTGCTTGGGGAGGTGGAGCGATCGCTGCAGCCTCTGCATACGACTGGAGTCTACGGGCGAGCAACAGATGTGCGAGCACAGTCTTCACACCTTAATGAGCAGGGCTGTTAACTCCGCATAATTATTTAGGAAGCACTGCACCACCAGGTTCAAGGTGTGAGCCAGGCAAGGTATGTGTCTGAGTCTTGCCAGGGCTATGGCCGCCACAAAATTATGGCCGTTATCACTGACTACCTTGCCTGGCGCAAGATGTAGACTGCCCAGCCATGGCTCAGTTTCTCGCTGCAAGTAGTCGGCCAGTACCTCTGCGGTGTGTCTGTTGTCGCCCAAAGACATCATCTTTAAAACAGCCTGCTTACGTTTACCACTAGCTGTTCGATAGTGGGACACCTCCTGTGCAACATTGGCAGCTGCCGATGGAGTGCTCGTGCGACTGCGCTCTGTCGACAAGCTTTCACTTCTGGAGGAGGAGGAGGGTCGAACGCCTACAGCCAACTGTTGCCTATACCGTGGGCTAGGTAGCTCTGTCCCACCGCCGCTGTCCCCTGTGGAGCCTGCATCCACCACATTAACCCAGTGCACTGTGATGGACATGTAACGGCCCTGGCCATGCCTACTGGCCCATGCATCTGTTGTGAGGTTCACCTTTCCACTCACTGATTGTTTAAGTGCATGGACAATGCAGTCTTTCACATGCAGGTGGAGAGCAGTATGGCTTTTCATAGAAAAGAGGTGCCGACTGGTAGGTCATAGCGTGGGACAGCATAGGCCATGAGCTCTCGGAACGCTGCGCTTTCAACCAAAAGGAAGGGCATCATCTCTAATGAGATCAGTTTGGCAATGTAGGTGTTCAAGCCAGTGTACGCAGATGAGAGGATGAGTACTTTTTGTCCTAGTCAGAGTGTGTTCTAGGGTGACTGGACTGAAGCTGCATATTGGGGAACTAGCGGTGGACATGACAGACTGAGATGGTGGTGGTGGTGATGGCCTAGATTCAGTCTTTCATTGCAAAAACATGGTGATTCCCTGAATGCTTTGGCCTTGCGACACCTCAACATTTCTTGCTGGTGGTGTGCTAACCGGGGCTTACAGTGGAGGAAGCGATGGAGCATAGCTGGCTACCTTGAGTCGGAGCAGGTGCCCTTGTGGTACCTGAGGTTTTGTAGTCCGTCGATGCTTGCAAGTGCATGCTGATTAAATGTCTAAGCATGCAACTGGTATTCAAATTTCAGAGATTTTTCCCTCGGCTAAAGGTCCTTCGCACTTCATACAGATAACCTTTGCCTCATCAATTGGATTTGGTCAAAAAAATGCCACACTGCACTTTTCCTACTATGGAATAAATTTTCAAGGTTTGCACCTGTGCTAATTTGACCGTCGGCCAGCTGTCCTGCAACTCTTTTTGTTTTTTTAACACATTTTTGGACTGCTAGGGCCTGCCAGATAACCGCTGCTGCGATGTCAATACCTGCTGGGATTCTTCCCTATTCTGAGCTATTGCCAGCGGCACCCTCTTCCCCAATGGATCCAATCTGGGTCAACAACTGGGTCATCATCACCACTCCTCTTCAATTTCATCTGCACCTTCCTCTGTGTCATCGTGTAAGGTGTTATAGTATGCGGGAAGGGTCACCTGAGTTTCATCAGTTTCAGTTTCTGGCTCAGGAGACTGTGAGGGCAATGTAGTGCTCTGGGTGAATGTACCAGCAGAAACATCTAGCAGTGGCTGTGCATCAGTGTACTCCATTCAATTAATCTGGATGGGGGTAAA
>JARQOD010007761.1:0-38140 GCA_033576555.1 Oophaga sylvatica
TTTGTGCTCTCTGTGTCTGGGCAAGCCGGGAGGGGCCCCTGGGGGGGGAAAAACCCCCAAGCAAGGCCCAGGCTTCCAGGCCTCACGGGGAAGAAGGCCCAAGCTGTTTCTATTGCAGATGGAAACCTAAAGTATTTCTGATGGGAAGAAAGTCAGAATGGAGTGCGCAACAAGAAGGATGAAGCTGGAAAAGTAGGTAAAGTAAGGGAAAACAAGGAAAAGCCATTGTATGTAAAGTTGCAGTTAAGCGTGGGCCCCGCCAAGGCAAGCAAAGGAAGTGAACTAGGGAGAAATCCAGAAGAAATCTCCTGGTGAAAGTAATGGGGGGGAAAGCAGCCTGCAGCCAAGAGAGGCCATCAGCGGCTTCGGGTGCAGCTGACTTCCAGCAGGAGAGGAGAACCTACGGAGAGGAGCATCAGGAAAACTTGCAGCAGAAATATGTGGTGCCACATGGCGATTGGACGCACAAGGTCGCAGTCAGGTGGCAGCAGTAAAATGCTGTGGAGCCTGGGCCCAAGAAACCAGGGAGGTGAAAATTAAGGGATCTGGATTCAAGCAGCCGGGGAATGCTGAATGCAGGATCCCAGGGGAAGGGAGCCCGGCACCTGGCTTCAGCTCGCAGAGGAGATCCCAGGATGGTCAAGAATTGGTGGTTAAGCAGCAAAAGACTCATACAGATCAGATAGACACTTGCTATAAGCTAAAGGCATTAATCCCGGGAGTATGATTTTTATGCTTTTTGCGGACTCTGAAACCTGGGGTTTGGGCTGGCAAAAGTGGTGAGGGATATGGACTGCCCAAGAGAGGATGGGGGCCCTGGCGGGATTATAGGAACCAGGAACTGTTTAATTCACAAAGCAGAAAATCTGCAGGTTCAGGTCAGACTTGTCCCAGGTTACCCCAGAAGCAGGTGCCCATGCGGCTGCAAGTTTCTGTTCCAAAAGGGGCAAATCCCCGAACCACAGCACCTGAGTACAGACCCCAGCGAGGTCCCAAGTCTCAGAATGCCCAGCAAAACTGCCTCGGCAGATCCAAAGCAGAAGCATGTAGTGCGATTCGCAGAGGTACAACAAGCACGAATGCCCACACAACAGCTGCAGCAATTCCAAGCACAGCATGAAAGGGCACATTCCAGTAGGGACAACAAGTCTCAAATGCCTAGCACAGCCGCCTGCGAGATTCCAAGAGCAGCATGGATATTTCGCAGGGGGGACTAAGGCTCAGAATCCAAGCACAACGTTGGGAAGTGGAATGTGCCGGTAGTTTCTGAGGTGGCCAGAGGGTTGAAGGGGGTAACCCGCTGTATCTGAGGGGTCGGGGGTTTGGGGGAGCCAGAATCTTTGTGGACGCTGCGCAGTCTGATAGTGACATTGATGTTGAGATAATGTCATGATAATGTTGTGATTTCCCCCTTTAATTCTGAGCACACAAGGTTTGCAGCCCCCCCTGCTGCGGACCAGAGGTGCAAGGAGGATCTGCCAGATGAAGGTTTGTGGTCAGGGGCTTTGGTCGCCAATGGGGTTTGCGCCAGTTGCATCTTGGCGGTGTTAATTTCCAGACAGGCAGGGCTATGCGTCATTTAGTCATGACTGCCTGGACGGTTCTGGCTAATTTCCCCAAGTTTAGAGACCTGAGGGCTGGAGTAAGTTCGTTTATTCCTATTCTAAGCCAGTTCCGTTACGGTTAATCTCATTTTGGAATGAGGTCTGTTCCCCCCAAGGACTTGGGTGTGGCTCCGGGGCTTGTGACCTGGTCTTTGACCTCACCAAAAGCAGAGACAATGATGGTATCTGGAGGGAGGGGGGAGGTTTTGGTGAAATGCCCAAAAGCGATAATATCACTGCCCACTTACCAACTCTTCTTTATTGGGAGGGAGAGGGGTGTGTGTTTCTATCCTGGGCACCTCAAGTGCTTCAAATGTGGCAAGGGGGTCACCTGGCAAATCGTGACTTGGTGAAGTGCAACCTGTGTGGGGAGGTGGCCATGTGGTGCAGACTGCCAAAACAGGGCAACCTCTGTGGGAAGATCGGTCACCACAAGGGACTGTCCTGACGCCTGGCACAATATCTGTAAGGACTATTGTGTGCCCTGGTATTCAGGCACAAATACAGGAGGTGAGTGGAGAGGTAAGGTTAAGGCTGAACACTCCATAAACTGAAACACCAGAGGGGTGATAGGGAGGTCCTGTAGCCAGTGCAGTCAAGGTTCCCTGTGAGCGTGAACAGTGGAGTCTGAAAGTTCTCCTGAGAGATGGGGACAGGACTATGCCTGTTGGAGAGCGAGATTCCTGCAATAAGGGGACGGTACAAAAGTGGAGGCTGTACGGATAACCGAATTTGACCTAGCCTATCAGTACTATATTAAGAGTGCGAGCAGGCCGAAGGGGCAGTGAAAGAATCCTAAAAAAGTGCCTTAAGGTTTGGATATCCGATTAGTCACGGTCACTAACCGAATGTCACATGCTTCAGGGTAGTGATGAAGAACAGAGTCTTACGGACCCTTAGGTCGCAAAAACCCTTGGAGTGTGGTCGTAACTGGGCTGGGGGGGGGAACCTTGGTCACTGCAGGCAACGTAGGAAACTCAGCCCCTCCACATTATATGGAAGCTCCGAACTTTTTGTGAAGGGCGGGTACAGTAAGGAGTTAGCTGGAAAATCGGAGTGAATTAGCTTTGGGTTGGATCATCTATTGGAAAGTTTAAGGGCCTCAAACCCTCTATCCGTTACCCAAAACGCATTCCCCATCCACCCCAAACAGCCTCCCTGGGACCTGCCTTTATCTGACAAGTAAAAGGAGGAAAGACACTGGATGGTGTGAGACTGATTCATTTATTTGCACCCTACATCATTAATCCAAAGCTTTGAGGGACCAATCCCACCTGTGGGGGACCGCTCTAGCTGCCACAAAATCCCCTCAGATTCTATTCAGCAGCGCTGGTTTAGTGACTGGAAATACAGGGGCGTCAGAACTGTTTATACAAATCCCTGTAAAAACCCCCCTTTTTAACGCCTGACCGCCAGGGACACGGACCGAGCACGCTACCAGTGACATTCCCTATAGAAATTACAGGCTCGGCTCCGAGTACCCCCTATCCCTGGGAAACCCACAATTGTGGTGCGTGGTCGAGACATAAAACTTGGCGTCCGAAAGGATCCGAAACTTGCAGAATTGCGAGCCCTGTGTGCCTGTGGAGTGTTTTGGTGAAAAGACTGTTGCTGTTGTTTGGCGCCAAATACCGCCATATTTGCCGCCATATTCGCGCCCTAAGCGCTGGAGAAGAAGGTGGGCGTACTGAAAGAGCGCGCAAAGTCTTGGACACGCCTCGGCTCTGACTCAGCGGCAGGTCCTGCGACAGGAAGTGGCGCTCTGACATCAGAGCGCCTGCGACGAAGGTCCTGTCCCATCGCTGCGCCTGTGGAATAGCAGCTTGAAACCGGTAGCTCCGTTTTAACCAAGGGGGTGCTAATATGTCAAAACAACGGCCGACAGTGCGGCCCCAGCCGGAGGCCCCCGACCCCGCACCGCGTGGCGTTGTGCGCCAGATGGGGGCGCAGGCCCAGCACCCAGTCCGGTAGTCCCGCTCATGCCACTAACGCTCCCATATATGCTGGGGCGAAATGGCTTCCCAGTACAGCGGTGAGCCAGGCACTTTAGCAGGATTAAGCGGAAGTTATGCAGCCTCTAGAATGTACTCCATGCCTGAGAGACAGAAAGCTGCTGTGCTAATAGGGCAGCTAACTGGCGCTGCTGAGAGGGAAGTGGAGACTTGGGATACCGTGATCAGGAGTCGGTACCTGCGATCCTCTTTAAGCTCATGCCATGTTTGAAGACCGCACAGAAACGGATCTCCGGATGGCCTTCTACACTGTTCACAGCAGCCAGGTGACAGCATCCGGGACTACGCTTGCCGACTACAAGGAGCCCTGAGAGCCTTAGCAGATTAATAATATAAATGCTATTGACGAAAATAAGATGCTGAAGAGCAATTTGTACGGGATTGAGATCCCAAGAGGAACGCAGAACTGTAAACTGGTGGTCCCTTAGATCATCTGATGCTACCTTTGATGCCTAAAGGACATGGCAATAAAAGGCTGCGACCCTGGGTAAACCTGAGGTGGCCACCCAACATGACCAGGGTGAAGTCACTCTGGAACGGCAGTACCCCCCTTTTCCCCGCTAGTGGCAGAAGCAAAACGCAGGTGACACCCCCTAGTGAATTGGACTGTCTGCGCTCAGAGGTGCGCCAGCTGACTAAAAATCTGACAGCTGTGATGAGTGCCCTGCAGCTGCGGAAAGAGGAGGAAGGGAAGATCCTATTAGCTGACTGCCCAGAAGACGTTCCGTGGATGAACCGGAGAAGAAGGAAGACGTCGGCCCCCCCGGAGGAGGACAAACGCCACCCCAAGGCGACCTCTGATCAACACCTCCTCGTCGGGAGATCACCTGTTACCGTTGCAACGGAAAGGTCATATGTCTCCACAGTGTCCTTTAAACGGGCAGAACCTGGGTCGAGGGAAACACCCAGGAGGAGATCCGTCAGGCCCCCTAGGACTGGAACCGCAGGTATGTGGGTGGGCGACCCTACCTGTCTATCTTCTAGATGGTATTGCAGTTCCGGCATTGTTAGACACTGGGTTCAGGTGCCATAATACTGATGCCTATATACTAAGTTCTGGTCAATGGACAGTCTTAAACCCCCGAGCCATGACTTTACCGTGTATGCTTCTAATGGTCTTCCTGTAGAAGTACTCGGGACAAAATGTGTGGATGTGAAAGTGGGCAGAGGGAGTTGAAAGACCAGGGGCTTCTAGTAGTAAAGACTGTAAATGAAGTGAACGGTTTAAATATAATTTTGGGTACTAACATTATCAGTAAACTGTCCGGGAGGAAGTTGTGTTCTTACTCCAACAGCTCGCTGAAATTGCCAGACCCAAGACAAAAAGGGAGTATCCAAAGAGATCCGGGCCCTGGTGTGTCAGCAGCAGCGAAGCTTACAGACGGCGAAATTGGGTAATGTACGGGTCACTGATCGAATCCATTGTGATACCCCCAATGAGTGAATGATAATATGGTGCAGGGCAGCCATAGGTCTGAGAGGACAGAATTACCAAGCTGTAGTAGAACCCCACCATTCAGAACATAGACCTACACTTATGACTGCTGGGGAGTAGTGGAAGTGGTGGAATGGAAGAGTACCGGTACGGCTTCTCAACTGGGGGGATGATGAGGTAAACTTACCCGTTATGCAACCATTGCTAAACTACATGCTGTTGACAATAATTCTCTTCTCCCGGCTGAGTCCTTAGACTCCCGCCAAATAGCGGAGGACAATGCCCGGACAACCCAGTGGCGGAATGGTGTCAGCAACTCCATGTTGGGACGGACACCACTCCGCTCACCAGAAGCAAGGGGTAATTACGGGTGGTACAGGAGTACGCTCAAGTGTTTAGCAAGCATCCACTTGATTTTGGGATAATAAGGGAGTAAACATCATATCCCTACAGGCAGTCATTCCCCATCAAAGAGCGGTACAGGCCTATACCCCAGCCATTATTCAGAAGGCTAAAGAATGTTGCGAGATTGAAAGAAGCCGGGAGTAATCAGGATAGTTGTAGTCCTGGGCAGCACCTCTAGTCCTGGTTAGAAAAAAAAGGTAGCTTGAGAATTGTGTGGATTACAGGCAGGTGAATCGCATAACAACATAAAGATGCATAACCCGTTACCACGTTATAGAGGAATCATTAGCTGTCTGGGAAAACGGCTAATACTTTTCTACCTCGGATCTGACTAGTGGGTACTGGCAAGTGGCTGAGGAGGATCGTGAGGAAAACGGCTTTCACCACCCCAATGGGGCTCTGTGAGTTCGACAGAATGCCGTTTGGGCTCAGCAGTGCCCAGGAACATTTCAGAGAGTGATGGAGAACTGCCTGGGACATCTCAATTTTGAACGTGTGCTATACCTAGACGACGTCATCGTGTACTCCAAGACTATGAGGACCATGAAGCACTGGCAGAAGTATTTGAGTCCCTGTCCAGGTACGGGATGAAGTTGAAACCCTCAAAATGCCATCTCTCAAACAGAGGGTACAATACTTGGGGCACATCGTCAGTTCGGAAGGAGTAGCGCCGGAACCAGAGAAAGTCACTTGCCATCCAGAAGTGGCGGAGCCGAAGACCTCAAGGAAGTGCGCAGTTTCCTGGGACTAACGGGTTACTACAGAAGTTTGTGAAAGATTACACGAAGAAGCAGCCCTTTACAGACCTCCTATGTAGGACAATTCCCTAAAGAGCAGAAACCCTCCCTTTAATTGGGGTAAGGAACAGGCTGAAGCATTCCAAAAGATGAAAGAGATTCTTACAGGTGATGAGATCTTGACCTATCCTGATTACAGGCCAACCGTTCCTGCTGACACCGATGCAGTAATGAAGGGTTAGGAGCAGTTCTCAGTCAGAACCAGAATGGCAAGAAAAAGTCATCGGCTTATGGCCAGCAGAAAATCAGGCAAACTGAGAGGAATCCGGAAAATTATAGCAGTCAAGCTGGAGTTTCTGGCGATCGGTCGGGCCATTACTGGAAGATTTAAGCACTAATTGGGGCCTCCAACCAGTTCACTGCGTTTACAGACAACAACCCCTTAAACGATCGGAAAACCGCCAAGTGGGCGCCAGGAGCAGCGTTGGATGGCTCGGTTGTCTAATTACCAGTTTACCATCAAGTACCGGGAGGCCGAAAGAATGCTAATGCTGACGCATTGTCCCGAATGCCGCATGAATCTGACACGGAAGAAGAATCGGACGACCTGGAAGAATTTGAGCTACCTGCGTTCCATCGAAATGGGATAGTCACGAGCAGCGAGTCTACAGAAAGCGCATGGTGCAACGTTAAATCCTTACCCCATCACAGCTGGAAAGAGACTAGGGAAGCGATCCATGGGTCAGCCGTATCAAGGAGTTGTTACGACAGGAAGGTTCCTCCTTTGGAAAAGATGCACTATGTCAGCAAAGCCTGTGGAACGAGGAAGCGATGTTCCTATACCGTGAGAAGTTGTGCAGGAGATACGTCAACCCCAGGACCCACGGATGGTCTGCAGATAGTGGTCCCCAAGGCAGACGTCCAAATGGTGTTGGAAGCATACCACGATCAAGCAGGACACTTTGGCTGGAGAAAGCTGGAGACCCTGTTGAGGTGCCGGTTTCTACTGGTAGGGATGCGCAGCTCCATCGAGAGGTGGTGTCGGAACTGTGGCCCGGGTCTCAGAAGAAAGGACTACGGTAGTCAGAAGGCACCCCTGCAGCTATCCGGACGACTCGTCCCTTGGAGATTGTGGCCCTGGAACCACGTCAAATTGTCGCCAAGTAGATCTGGATACTCATACGCTTGACCATGGTGGACATTACTCTAGATTTCTGGTGGTTGTTTCCAGTAAGGATCAGACAGCGGTGACGGCAGCAAGAACCTTTCAAGCAAGCTTCTGCAGACCGCATGGGTATCCGAGCAAGTTTAAACTGATCAAGGACTGCTTTCGAGGCTGACCTATTCAAGGAATTCTGTCACATGTATGGGTGTAAGAAAATTAGAACAACACCATACCATCTCAAACCAACGGCCTTTGCGAGAAAATGAACCACATTGTCCTTGATTTGTTTGAAGTCTATACCGTTGGAAGACAGAAATCGGTGGCCGGACTTACTACCTGATTTGGTTGACTTGTATAACCATATACCTGTAAGTTCCACTAACTGCCCACTCCAGCCTATCTTATGAGAGCAAGGCCCGGGAGACTACCAATGGATTTAGAACTTGGAGTGGTAGAACCGGAGGCAGATGACGCCGTTGAAAAACTGGGACATCAATCGGCAAGAGCAATACAGACGAAGTGCAAGTCTGTGTAGAGAAAGTCTCAACAAGGCACGGGGGAAAAACAGGAAGATATTTACAACAGGATTGCTCCTGCCAAACCTTTGATGCCTGGAGAAGTTGGTATTGAAAAGAAAAAGGAAGATGCACAAATTGGATAACCAGTGGGAACAAGAACCCTACGTCGTACAAGATTCCAAATGACAACAGAAAAGTTTGTATCATCAGTTAAGGACGGAGGAAGAACAATATCCACTGTGTCCAGAGACCATTTGAAATTGTGCCCAGAACCTTAAAGCTTCGTGAAGAGAACCTGTCGTCAATCGGGAAGAAAGAAAAGAAGAGGTCATACACACGGATCTGGGAGATTTCCCTGCGGATTGGCCCAGACTGGGAGATGCTGTAATATTCGGTGTTGCAGTTTATAGCCTCAAGGGGAAGTTCTACTTCCAGTTGTGCCATGGTGCCAGTTGAGCCGTTCAAGAGTTACCTATCCGCAACACCCCACCTACAGAATCTCAAGAAGGACCATCAGAAGCAGCGCCCCATGCTATGGGATCCCCTGGTGAAGTGATCACCCGCCAGCCATCAGTACGCTTGCCAGATCAATAGAAGATTGAGACAGTTCTATAGTTTGCCGTTACGCAGAGCAGGTAGTCACAGACCAATATACCTGAAGCTACTCCACGTAGATCAGAGCGAACCAGAAGGGAGAGTACCTATTCGATAAATAACAGTAATTCTAGCAAAATAATGTAATTTAACCCAGAAAAAAGTTTACATATGTGAATATTGTAAAAAGTTATTGTTATGGTATTGTGCATTACTAATAGGAGGATTAATGGACTTCGAGGTGTGGTTGTAAGCCCCAGAACTGATAATGTAAATAGTTGGCACTTATTGCATTTTGTGGTTATATATCAAACTGTAACAATTACTGAACAGAAACCCGTGTGGTGTGGCACTGAGCGAGGTCTGCAGCCAGATGTCCCGCAGCACCAGGACCCTGTTGAAGGTTTGGTTGGGGTCCTTCACAAGAATACTGTTTGATATGACATATTCATTGAAGTTTGTTTTTATATTTTTCTATGTCCATTGTACATAATGTACGTTTAAGATTTCGTACCTCCCGGATGGGATGATGTTTAATGTTTATTGTTAATGCAGAACAAAATGGTCTTTCTTTTTTTATATTTCACGCCCGGGAGTGCTGTATTTTACCATGGGGGAATGTGTAGCCCTGGTATGTCAGGCCACACAATACCAGGGGATGAGTGGAGAGGTAACGGTTAAAGGCTCGACATCACTCACATACACTCAGACACACCCAGCAGGGGTGTATAGGGGAGTGTCCTGTAGCACAGTGTGCAGTCAGAGAGTTCTCCTGTGGCGTGCAGACGTGGAGTCTGAAAGTTCTCCTGAGAGAGTGGGAGAGAGTCCAGGACTATGTGCCTGTTGGAGAGCTGAGATTCCTGCAATAAGGGGGCGGTACAAAAGTGGAGGCTAGTAACGGATAACCGAATTTGATCCTAGCCTAGTCAGTACTGATATTAAGAGTGCGAGCAGGCCGAGGGGCAGTAGAGAAAGAATCCTAGAAGTGCCTTAGGATTGGACTATCCTGCATTAGTCACCGGTCCACTGGAGACCGAAGTGTCACTTAGCTTCAGGCGAGTGATAAAGAACCAGAGTCTTAACTGGACCTTAGGTCGCAGAAAGCAGCCCTTGGAGTGTCGGTAGTAACTGGAGTCTGGAGAGTGGGAACCTTGAGCGCAGGTCTTAGTGACTAGGAAACTACAGGTGGGTCACGAACTGTTATATACAAATCCCCTGTAAATAATCCCCCTTTAACGCCTGACCACCAGGGACACGGACCGAGCCACGCTACCAGTGACATTCCCTATAGAAATCTACAGGCTCGGCTCCGAGTACCCCCTATCCCTGGAAACCCACAATGTGGTGCGTGGTCGAGACACTATCCTGATGAGGATTTGGTGGCAGGGGCAGAGATTCTGGAGGAGGCAGCTTTACTGTCAGGGGAAATACTGGCCAGACCAGAGGTCCACCAGGGGACCACTCAGGTGACACCAGAGCAGCAGGGTTCAGAGGGTGCACAGGGGAGTATGGAGGTTGTCTCTCAGGGGCAGCAGTCACAGGGAGGCATTATTTCAGTACTACCATCTGTGTCTCAGACTAAAAGGAAGAAAAAGGACAAGACCTCCCGTAAACCTGAGGAGTATGACACTGGCCAAGGAGCCAGGAAGAAGGTCCAGGTTTCTGCAGGTGTAATGGACTTATCTAATAGGTTTGGTGTTCTGTCTGAGTCTGACGGTGATTTTGAGGATGACCTTAGAAGACTTGACGCAGAGTTTGATAGGGATGTAGAGGACTGTCCTCCGCCCAAGCGGAAGCCATTATCTGAGGGCTCTCGGGTAGAGTCTGAAATGGAGACCGGTGGTGACCAGAATAACTCCGACTCAGATCTGTGACGCTGTCAACCACATAATGTACGACCCCAGATAGATAAAATCATTAGGAAAATTAGGAAATGTTAAGTTATGGAAGGATGTGTCACTGGGTTGAAATATGATGTTTTTTTTTTTTTTTCTCCAACCAGGTGTATGGACTCTTTAAGATAATTTTATATGTATAATCCGGATATGTAATGTATGTACAATCCAAGTGAATTTATTTTTGTATTACTGGAGGAATGTCAGTATATTTGTATTTGTTTGGTTTTTACAATAAAAATTGCTCCTATGTACAAGAATATAACTACTATAATACTGCCCCTATGTACAAGAATATAACCACTATAATACTGCCCCCTATGTACAAGAATATAACTACTATAATACTGCCCCCTATATACAAGAATATAACTACTATAATACTGCTCCTGTGTACAAGAATATAACTACTATAATACTGCCCCTATGTACAAGAATATAACTACTATAATACTGCCCCCTATGTACAAGAATATAACTACTATAATACTGCTCCATATACAAGAATATAACTACTATAATACTGCCCTATGTACAAGAATATAACTACTATAATACTGCCCCTATGTACAAGAATATAACTACTATAATACTGCCCTCTATGTACAAGAATATAACTACTATAATACTGCTCCTATGTACAAGAATATAACTACTATAATACTGCTCCTATGTATAAGAATATAACTACTATAATACTGCTTCTCTATGTACAGGAATATGACTACTATAATACTGCTCCTAATACACAGGGAGAAAGCTAGAGGCAGACGCAGACAGAGGGGGAGGAGCTAGAGGCAGACATAGACAGGGGGAGGAGTTAGAGGCAGACACAGACATAGGGGAGGAGCTAGAGGCAGACACAGACAGAGGAGGTGGAGCTAGAGGCAAAAATAGATGGAAGGGGAGGAGCTAGATGCAGATACAGAGGGCAGGAGTTAGAGGCAGACACAGAGGGGGAGGAGCTAGATGCATACAGAGGGGGAGGAGCTATAGGTAGACACAGACATTCTTCTGCAAGTTCTTCTGAAATGACAGTTAGTTTTAACTTTTTCATTTGACATAAATTTTAGTGTAACTGTCATTTCAGGAGATCTTGCAGAAGAATGTCTGTGTCTACCTATAGCTCCTCCCCCTCTGTATGCATCTAGCTCCTCCCCTCTGTATGTGCTTGCATCTAGCTCCTTCCCTCTGTGTCTGCCTCTAACTCTGCCCTCTGTGTCGGCATCTAGATCCTCCCCTTCCATCTATGTTTGCCTCTAGCTCCACCTCCTTTGTCTGTGTCTGCCTCTAGCTCCTCCCCTCTGTCTGTGTCTGCCTCTAGCTCCTCCCCCTGTCTATGTCTGCCTCTAGCTCCTCCCCCTCTGTCTGTGTTTGCCTCTAGCTCCTCCCCATGTCTATGTCTGCCTCTAGCTCCTCCCCTCTTCTGTGTTGCCTTAGCTTCCCTCGTATGTTCTGATCTAGCTCCTCCCCCTCTCTATGTGCTTGCCTCTAGCTCCTCCCCCACTCCATGGCATCTTGTAAGCACCAACTGTCATCTTCTATCTCAGTAATGGGAAATATTTCTTCGCTGAATACAGATTTTAAAGATTATACTCATGAATTAAGCAGATTTCTCTGATAAGGCATATTACAAAGTTGCTTATTTTCATGTTTTCTATGAATTTATTAAATAGAAATTAAAACGATGGTTACTCTTTAAGAATACTTTAAACCCCTTTAAAAACAGGACTCCCCATCAATACCCTTGGGAAATAAATACAATTATTGCAATAGAAACAGAGTCCACATTCCACATGCTTGAAGTAAGAGTCGGAGACACTATACTTACGAAAATGAATATTTTATCTCATATTTTCCAAAAAATATAATACAAAAGAAGAATCAGTGCGCAATATCGTCCTTACGGGACAGGCGGCCATTGTCACGTACGTCGGGTCTGTGATATGTAAACCAGATATAAAGTCTGGATCTGATAGTGCAAACTGTGATGAGGTAACACATGGAAGAGACGCCTGACTCTCATCACCGATGGTGTAGGACAGGGCGAGCACCATTGTTTCCTCATACCTGAGATCTAATAGGACGAGTGGAAAGGACTCGTCCCTAGCAATATATCAAGTCAATAGTAAAACAACCCTGTACCCTATAGTAACTAACACTTATACAATGAAGCAGCCAAAACGTTTCTGGTCCAACTACTCCAAGTGTAGGCAGCCATCATATATAATACAAGGTAACCAGGCCCTGACAATGACGGTGACCTGAGCCCATAGTCACTGGATTGGGATTAACGAAATTTGATTTTAAGGCCAAAATGTCAGAAATACCTCAGTGTTGTGTCTATTGACCCATTCAGGGTTAGATTGTCCTCCAAAAACCCCAACAAAGTCATTCTGGACCATCAGAGGCCCAAAATATTGTAAAATGTAAGGCCCAAACCGAGTCAGTTTGGATGCTCATCAGTCGAAACATGTCAGATTGACTGACTAGAGACGAAAACAGGTGAGATTGGCTCTCCAGTGGTCTAAAAAGTGTCACATTAATCCACCAAAGACCAAACAGACAATGGCCACTAGAGACCTAGATTCAGAAGGGTATATAAATTGCTCAAATAGGGTCTCCAAAAGATCTAACGGTCAGATTGGCCCATCCAATCCATCAAGTCCTAAATATGCGCCATGATGGCCCATAAGAGACCCAACCAAAGTCAGATTGGTCTACCAGATGTTCAAAACTGGTCAGACTCACCTACTAGAGGCCCAAACAGACTGAGAGTGGCCCATTAATGACCAAAACAAGGTCTCACTTACCGACCAAATATTCAGAGTCAGAGAAGCCCAGAAAAAAGCAGACACCAACAGATAGGCCGTTAAAGGCCCAAAGAGGGTCACACACTGGCCCACAAGTGACCCAAACAGAGTAGGACTTGTTTAGCTGAGGCCCAAGTAGGGTCAGACTTCACCAACAGATACCCAACAGGGTAAAAGTAGACCATCAGGAGACCTTACATGTTCTTCAGATTCAAGTATATCTAAGAATAACCCATATGCTTTGAATCTTGATGTGTCACGTTTGTGTCCATTTCAGCCAGGTCAGAAACCTTCATCTTCTTTCCATCATGGGCAGCTTTAAGAGTCCTTCAGCCTAAGCCCATTACCTCCTCTGGGGTTGGCATGAAGTGTTTTTCATACCCCGAAATAATGACAGGAGGCTTGTTCAGTAGGGGTGATGGTGGTGATGGTTTTGGTGGTGGTGGTGGTGGCGTTGGTGGCTGAGGTGGAGGCTCTATCTCTTCTACCACTGCAATAAGTGGGTTGAGGGAAACCTTTAGGAATATAAGCAGACATATACGATATTAGATGGGAAACATGTATAATACTTGTGTATAGAGGTGTTATCTGTCATTGTCTGCCTGTGATGATAAGGAGCCTGCTGAAAACTCTTTCTGATGGAAACTACGGGTCTAAAAATGCTCAATGGATTACTTTCTTCTTTTTTTATAAAAAATCATGATATGAGAAAAAAAAACACTTTTTTTTAAAGTTTATGTAACTCTAAAACCTGATTTAAGCAATAGGTCATGTTCTGACGACATCTTCCCTTTAAAGTACTGGATTCCCGGTGTCCAAACCTTGAACAATGTTAGTAAAGTTCTGGCCTTGTATTTACAATGTCTGACCTCCGGAGGCGCTGCTCAAAGATTTCTCACATGATCTCATTTTGTTTTATTGTATAGAAGTCTCCGAGGAGCAGCTTGTTACAGACTTCTCCCCCTATTTTAGGAACCGGTGGGGTCGAGCCTCCCTGGGCTATGCCTCACATTAATTTTTTTTTGTTCCAGTGAACTAATAGGACAAATACTTTCGATTGTTTCGTAAACAATCAGAGAACGTCATCCTCCCCTCCGCAATCCTCAGTACACAGAAATCAGAGTCTGCATTTTGTCAATCCTGTCTGAAACGTGCTGGGACAATGAAACGCGTGAGTCAGCATTACATATTGGGGGAGTGGGTGGAGAAGGGCAGACGTTTCCCAGCACGGCCGAACGAGTGGCCAAATCTCCCCACACAGAGGCCTCATCAGCATTAAAAACGCGTGGTGTCCTGTGTGTCCAAACATTGATGGACGGTGAGCTCCGCGCTATCTATGCAGTGTAGGTACCAGTAAGCCCTATGGGGGGCGCTGTTATAATCTACACATATACACATAAGACTAGGGCTGCCCAGTCTGACCAGGACCAAAACTGCTAACAGACCAGTATCATCCAGGGACTGAACTAGATTGCCCCTGTAAAGCAAAGCGTCAATGATGAAGGCTAGATAGACCGAAATCCATCATTTCCTATGGATTTATTAGGAAAAAAGCCCTCTATAAAGATACATTTCATCCCCGTTCATTTTAGCATCATGACTTCCATTCATCTTCAAAAAGTTCCCGCTTACTTGAAGGGAATTTGTGATGACAATTTGACTCCTGCCGCCAGTTGTTCATCTGTCTACGTCCTAATATGACAGGACAGATTTAACTAGTTTTGTAGAAATCCGATGTATCAGCGCTGAAAAATCAAACTTTAAATCCGCAAGCAAATTAGACCCCAATGCACTTCCAGGTTAATATATATGTTGTATCAGAGCTTAATTTCTCAGCGCTGGCACACTGGATTACAGGCAGCCCCCAGGGTTATGAAGTAGTTATCTTCTGTAGCTTTGTTCGTAACCTAGATATGTATGCAAGAAGAAACAGGGCCTGGAAGAAAACCCAAAAAACTAATACTACCTCACCAGGGCCCATCATACACTGGAGCAGCATCCATGGGGCCCATCATATACTGGAGCATCATATGGGGTCCATTATATATGGTGCATCATATGGGGCCCATTATATATGGAGCATCACATGGAGCCCATTATATATGGAACATTATATATGGGGCCCATTATATGTGGAGCATTATATGGGGCTCATCATACACTGGAGCATCATATATGGGGCCCATCATATACTAGAGCATCATATGGGGTTCATTATATATGGGGCATCATATGGGGCCCATATAAGGAGCTCATATGGGCCATTATGGAGCATCATATAGGGCCCATTATATATGGAACATCATATGGAGCACATTATATATGGAGTATTATATGGGGCCTATTCTGTATGGAGCATTATATGGAGCCCATTCTGTATGGATCAATATATGGGGCCCATCATATACTGTATGGAGCATTATATGTGACTCATTATACTGTATGGAGCAATATGTGAGGCTCATTATACTTTATGGGGCCCTCATATACTGTATGGAGCATTATATGGGGACCATCATATACTGGAGCATTATGTGGAGATCATCATATACTGTATGGAACATTATATTGGACCAATTATTATGTATGGAGCAATATATGGGACTCATTATTCTGTATGGAACAATATATGTGGCTCATTATACTGTATGAAGCATTATATTGGGCCTATTATTCTGTATGGAGCATCGTATATAGGGCTCATTATTCTGTATGGAGCAATATATGGGGCTCATTATTCTGTATGGGGCACTATGTGCTGCCCATAATACTGTATGGAGCAATATATGGGGCTCATTATTCTGTATGGGGCACTATGTGGTGCACATAATACTGTATGGAGGACTATACTGTCTGGTTTTTGAGCTATTGTAGAATTTACAATAGATATCACTCATGTAATGTAAGAAGTGAAGTATTTGGCATTGTACTGTACCTATATTTCTCTGCCGAATCTGTGCATCATGAATTGTGGTATGTGTTAAAGGGGCCCACTGACACTCTTTCGCCCGGGCCCACGAAAACCTGGAGACAGCCCTGTACCTCCCCACTGACCACTCCAGCTTCCTCGCTGCTCACCATATGGACCTTTTCTTTCCATCGTCGGACGTGCCACATCGCCTGGCCTCTTCCCTGTAGGACTTATGACCGCATCCAAGCCGTGGAGGTCACTCTGCGCATCATAAGGTCGCAGCGTTAACATGGTGACCTTATGATGCGTAGTGATCTTCAGGGCCTGGATGTGTCTGGAAGTTTTGGGGATGTGGCGCACAGACAGTGGAAAGAAGAAGACTGGACAGCGAGCAGTGAGTTGCCTGATAGCTTAGTATTAGTTTGTATTTTTTTAACCAATACTCACCTTGCCGTCCTTTCCTCTTCTTTCCAATGCCTCGCGTGCCGCATCTCCGGCCTCTTCACTATAGGACAGGACCTTATGGACGTCCAGGCCGAAGCTACTGCATGTCTTAAGGTTGCGATGACGACACGACCTTATACTGCGCAGTGAGGCCTGGCCTATAGTGAAAAATAGTGAGAGTTGCAGCGCGTGACAAGGGAAAAGAGAAGACCGGAGAACCGCCAGAGAGGGTTTTTTTTTAACATGGATTGTTAACCATAGTGTGACAATCCTTCTTGCCTTTCTACAAGATGAGACGGTACCGTAATGGGTGCCTAAATAGTGCCAAATTGAGTTACCCTTATACAAAGTGAACATCTGATGTTCGTAATTAGGGGTTGTACATTAGTCTGATGTTCATAAGTTGGGGACTCCTTGTACTTCAAGACAGATATCATTTTTATTTTTGTTCTCGGACCTATACAGTCATACCACGAGTTTCAGTAGTAATTTTGTAAGAATAGCACAAAATTGTACATGCAGATATAAAAAAATCATAATCTAGCATAAGTTTTACATCATATACATTACCTGAAGGGGTTGCCACATGTTGACATTGGATGCCATGAAGAGTTTCTTAAATTTGTCTTCAGGTTTGGGGATTTTGGGCCAAAATTGAGTCTTACAATCAAAGAAACACAAAATGGCGCCACAGACTAAAAGTATGATGACGACCAGAGGGACTATGAGCAGCACGCGGTGTCGTTTTCCTGATGTTGAAGAGGAAAAGAACGTATTGAGGTGTCAGGACACAATGTTGCATAAAACACATTCTAAATTGGCACAGACATTTTTGTGTACATGCCTGAAGTTAGAAATGTCTTTAAGGGACTTGATTGTCCTTCACCTGCTCTAGTGGAAGCAGTCATCCAGATGGTATATACAGTCTCTGACGACAGTCCTGAGATGGTCTTGTTCCCACTGCCATTTGATACTAAGACAAACCAATCTTAACATTAAGTCATTACCTAAATAGTCTGTTATAAATTCTTGAGTTAGCGAGGATTATAAGAAAAGTGATGGAGAACATTTAAGGTTATGCTTATACTATAAAAATTTGAAAAGTGAAAGGAACCTGTGAGATGTGAATACTGAGTGCCTGTTCTTATAAAAAGGGAACAGTTATGGGCACCTACATGATGCTGATCACTGAATTAGTGTCTTTTGATATACCGTACCGATTATCATAAGTGACGTAAGATAGAAATCATAACAATTAATGTGGTGGTGATTAACTGTATACAATATGAGGATATGGTTCTGGATAAATCATTAGTGATAATAGTTATATAATATATTAAGGAACAGTGATGGGTACCTGTTTGGTTGCAATGCTGAATGTTTAACAGGGTTTGAGAAGAAACAGTAAGATCTTCTTGCATGGTTGTTTTAATATTGAATACGTCTTTATAGTATGAGAACAAACACTAGTAGATCCTAGAGGACCTAATATTGACTATGTATACAGAATCAGAAGGTACAGTCATGGGTGACAATGATTGTTACATTTATAAAGAGTGAAATGGCAAACTAATGAGAGACTATGTTGTTCCAGTATTAGTTACTTTTTACACTTTTTACTTTTATTGGTTATTTACTTTCATACAGGGTGAAAAGATACAGTGAAGGGTGGGGTTTGAATTGTTTATATAGAAACACAATGGGTGCTGATTTGAAGCTAATGATAGTGGGGAATGCCTATGTGTTTCCAATATTGGCTATTTTTATACAGATTAAGAAGAAACAGTAATATATGCCAATTTGTTACCTAGGTTAGCTGCTTTTGTACACAGTGAGAAGGTACATTATGGAATTCCTATGTAGTGCTAATGTTAGAATGTTGGTTACCTTTATATAAAGGTACAATAATGGGTGTCTATATGGTGCCAATATTAGTTACTTTCATACAAAGTGAGAAAATATAGTTTTGAATAGGTGCAAATTTGAGTTACCTTTGTACAAAGTGAAAAGTTACATTAATGTGTAACCATGTGCTGAAAATATTAACTGCCTTTACACAGGCTGACAAGAAGCAGTCAGGCGTATTTTTGTGTGTTTATTATACTCTCAAATAGTGTGCTAAAACATCAATGGTACCTACTGTATATACAACTTATGTTGACAATGCATATGGACCAAGAGGATATTTTGTTAATTTTCTGTTTCAGTAGGAACAAAAAAAACATAAAAGAATGTATATCAATGGATGCCCATATATTGTACCATTATTAGATAATTTTACAAAAAGTTAATAGATATTTTGATTATTAACCAGGTGGTGACAATCCTTGCCTTTATACAAGATGAAGAGTACAGTAATGGGTTCCCACATAGTGCATATTTTGGTTACCTTTATACAAAGTGAAAAGGTACAGTAATGGGTACTCATATGGTGCCATTATTAGCTACTTTATACAAGGGTGGGAAGAAACACTAATGCATACTTGGGATGAGTTAATTATATATAGTATAAAAAGGATGATAAAAGATGATGAAGTTGATGAAATACCTGTGTAATATTTATAGGTGTTGGTGCTATTTATGTAGATGGTATAATGTGAAATTATTCCTCTCCTGTGAAGTCTTGGTATCTCCTCCCACGAGACAAGGATGTTTCCAGCAGAAAGATGGTGGCAGGTAAAATTTGGAGCAGCAGTAGGAACTGCCAAGTGAGAACAAAGAAAAAATAGATGATATTACATGATTCCGTAAGAAGAACACTCTCAAGTGCCTTCCTCCCATGTTCTTTGACTGAGAACTTTCATTGATTCATATCAAAAACTTGAGTTAACAGACAACACTGCCACCTGCTGTTCACTGCACGCAATGCATTAATACATTTGTGAGTTACTACAGCGCCATCTGTAGTTCAATGTCTTAATTTTTTATTTTGATTTAAGTTTAAATTTGTGCTCTTATGATGCATTTTGCAGAAAAAAAGGAAGCTTAGTTATGTAAGTACATGTTGTGGATTTAGTCAATCTTATGGAAATTACATACATTCATTTCCTTATTTTACTTCCTAAGCTCTTGCCTGCAGACACAGCTATTTGTTCAATAAGTGGCTTATTGTAAAAGTGTGAGGGAAGAGAGGAGGTTCTGCGGACAACGATTTCTCCGTAGCCACATACAACCATGCTAAGCATTCGTGTCTTCTCAATAGGGACAGGTAACAATGTGGGCAGCGGCTTACCTCCATTGAAAATGAAAGGACTGGGCATGTTGCAATCCAACATGCCCAACCCTTCTTTAGTCCCTCGAGAATAGACACCTTCATGCACATTAGATGGCCGACTGGTTTTGGCGGCACTGATATAATGTGTATGGGCGTCCTAACTTTTTAGACCTATCAACAACTCCCCAGATAACTTTCTTTTACATACACCAGATCTGTGACCCTCGCATCTTACCTGCCTCTTCACTATAGGCCTCTGTAGAGAAGATCCTGATGCAGGTGTTATTGTAAATTACATTTACAGAGATGTAATAAGGAATCCCAGGAGTAAAGTCACCTGCCGGAGAAATCATGAAGTCCATATAAATTGCTGAAAAAGATTATATTATACAGAATGACAGATAATAAGATTAAAGTACAGATATAATATACATGATAAGACCGAACGCCAGAAAATATTACAAGAAGAGGCACAATTGTTATGAATGTGCTAGAGATGGTTTCTGAGCAGAGGCTCCCTCTGGTGGTTACAGACAGTACTGAACCTTTCAGCGAGGAATGGCAATCTGGGATCACGGACTGGTCTGATATAAGGGAGGTTCCCTCCCATGATGGTTGCCTGTGATCAATTGTTCTTGTCTCAATTGTGGTTCCTGGTTCATTTGGAAGTTTGCTGAGTCTTGCCTGCATCTTCTGCTATCAGATAAGATATTTTCTGCTTTTATTTTTGTGCTTGCTTTTTGCATTGTTCCCTGCACTTCTGTGGAGGTCAGCCAGGTCCCCTCCGGGGGCTTGTGCTCCTCTCAGTTTATCTGGAGCCACTGTTGTTTGTTCATTTGCTTTTTCCTGTTTTTTCAGGGGCTGCGGCTTAGTTTTGTTACACCAGAGAACTAATTTAGGTGGTAGAGATCGTGTGATCTCAGATGTTTTTGCAATCAGAAGAGTTGGTATTTTTTAGGGTTTTTTGGATTGCAGTGAGTATCCTTTCCTTTACTTTTCTGTCTAGACAGATTGGGCCCCAGCGTTTGCTCATTCTATTTTCTGTCTGTGTCCGTGCTTCTTCTTGTCTAACCGCCATTACATGTTTGGGGGCTTCCTATTTTCTTTGGGGATCTTCTCCGGGGCAGATAGCTTTCATCTTTCTGCCTTTAGGTGTAGTTATCTCTCAGGTTGTGACGAGGCGTCTAGGATCAACGTAGGAACGCTCCACGGCTACCTCTAGTTGTGTGGTTAGTTCAGGTTACTGCAATCCAATAGGTTCCAGCCTCCCTGGTGTATTGCCGTTTTTGCTATTTCTCCTCAGCTACCAAATCATAGCACACAATTATATCAATAAGTAACATATATAAAAAAATATGTTCCACAGCGCTCAGCCATATAAGGTGCCCAAGTAATACCGCCACACAGTTTTTAAAAAATATCACTGTAATAACAGTACTATCCAGTGCCCAAGTAATAACACCATACAACGACCACGTAATACCACAAAAGTGTCCAAATAATACCACCACATAGTGCTTAAAAATACCTGCACACATTGCTATCCAGTGCCCATGTAATAGCACTATCCAATGTTGAAATAATACCACCACATAGTGCTTAAAAAAATACCACAACACAGTGCTATCCAGTGCCCATGTAATAGCACTATACAATGCTCAAATAATACCAGTATGGCTGATCTCACAAATGGCAGCAGATGAGCTGAGAGCGGTTCTCACTCCATCACTGTGTGCGGTTTCCCTGACCTCGTCATTCTTACAGCAGCCATGATGGCAAATGCAATTCTAGGATGTATCAACAGAAGCATACAGTCTAGATCACGTGAGGTCATTATTGCCCTCTACTCCTCTTTGGTCAGACCTCATCTGGAATACTGTGTCCAGTTTTGGGCACCACATTTTAAAAAAGACATCAACAAACTGGAGCAAGTTCAGAGAAGAGTCACCAGAATGGTGACCGGTCTGCAAACTATGTCCTATGAGGAACGGTTGCAGGATTTGGGAATGTTTAGCTTGCAAAAAAGAAGACTGAGAGGAGACTTAATAGCTGTCTACAAATATCTCAAGGGCTGTCACATTGTAGAAGGATCATCTTTATTCTCATTTGCACAAGGAAAGACTAGAAGCAATGGGATGAAACTGAATGGGAGGAGACACAGATTAGATATTAGGAAAAACTTTTTGACAGTAAAGGGTATGCCACACTAAACAATATCGCTAACGGGATCGCTAAAAAACGTCACTATTTAGCGATCCCGTTAACGATATTGTTCAGTGCGGCAGCTTCCAGCGACGAGCTTCCTGCTGTGATCTCGCTCGTCACTGGAATCGTTCCGGACCCTATTTCATCGCTGGCGCTCCCGCTGGGTAAGTATCTTATCGCTGTGTGGCACCTTTTCTTAGCGATTTAGCGGTACTTTTGTACCGCTAAAGTCGTTAAGAAGATCGCTAACGGCGATAGCGTCGTTAACTATATCGCTAAATGTGGCCGCATTTAGCGATATAGAAACAATCCCGCTAGCGATCTCATTAGTATGCAACGCTAACGAGATCGCTAGCGGGATAGCTTAGTGTGGCAGTACCTTTAGGGTGATCAATGAGTGGAACAGGCTGCCACAAGAGGTGGTGAGTTCTCCTTCAATGGAAGTCTTCAAACAGAGGCTGGATAGACATCTGTCTGGGATGATTTAGAGAATCCTGCTTTGAGCAGGGGGTTGGACCAGATGGCCCAGGAGGTCCCTTCCAACTCTACCATTCTATGATTCTATGATTCTATGAGTGGCCTGGATGCCATTAATTAGTCACATGATCGCCCAGGCTACATGGAAATGCTCAGCCCCTGCTCCTGATCGAGGTCGAGGTCCTGATCTGGGGCAATGTGGAGATATTGGGGGGACGTATTGTGTTTTAGATCATAAGGATGTCTGGTGAGACCCCCACCTGGAAGTACCACTGTCTCGCGGAGCGCCTGGCGTCTAGTCCAGTGTACCTGGGTCTTCTCATCCTCTCTCACTTCTCTCCACTCAATTACGTAGTTCAGGACGTCATCAGGTCTCACCCGGGCATCGCACAAAACATTGATTTTTCCAGATGAATCTCCGCGGACTTTACAGCAAGAAACACTTCCATTTATTATTTCTGTAATAACAATTATCCCAGAATAATCATCAAAGAAGAAGATGTCCAGTGACAGGAGGAGTAACACAGCACAATAAGGTGACAAGAGGAATCACAGGAAAAGGGTACACTGACAGGAGGAGTAACAGGATAATGCATAGTGACAGGAGGGATCACAGGACAACGTACAGTGACAGGAGGGATCACAGGATAATGTACAGTGACAGGAGGGATCACAGGACAATGTACAGTGACAGGAGGAATCACAGGACAATGTACAGTGACAGGAGGAATCACAGGACAATGTACAGTGACAGGAGGGATCACAGGACAACGTACAGTGACAGGAGGAATCACAGGACAATGTACAGTGACAGGAGGAGTAACAGGATAATGTACAGTGACAGGAGGAATCACAGGATAATGTACAGTGGCAGGAGGAGTAACAGGATAATGCATAGTGACAGGAGGGATCACAGGACAACGTACAGTGACAGGAGGGATCACAGGATAATGTACAGTGACAGGAGGGATCACAGGACAACGTACAGTGACAGGAGGAATCACAGGACAATGTACAGTGACAGGAGGAATCACAGGACAATGTGTCTTGACCCGCACCACAATTGTGGTTTACCAGAGCAATGGGGTACTCAGAGCCGAGCCCATGGAAGTCTATGGGGTTGTCACAGGTAGCGCTGGCTCGGTCTGTGGCCCTGGCGGTCAGGCGTATGTTGGGGGGTATATTTACAGGGGATAGGTATATATACAGTTCGTGACGCCACCTGTAGTTCTCTGATCACTAAGACCAGCGCTGCTGTAGATCTCTGAGGGGATGGTGAGTCAGCTAGATGTCGGGTCCCCTACAGGTGGGACTCTTCCCTCAGGTCGAAAGTTATGGTGGGGTTGTGCAGGAATGCAATTAAATAACTCAGTCTCACACATAGAAGCTTCTTTCCATACCTTTTACTTCAAGTTGTTCAGGCAGGTCCCAGGGAGGCTGTTCGGGTGGATGAATGCACGTAGCGGTAACAGTTGAGCAGGTTACAGGCCTCCTTCTCTTTCCAAATGATGAGTGAGTCCAAGCTTGCCTGTAGCTAAGTTAACTCTATAGTTTTCAGCTTTCCCCACTAGCTGTACTGCCCGGCCGGTTTTGTGATAGAGCCTTATAAGTGGTGAACTAAGTACTTTCTTTTGCCGCGCGCCGGACTCAGAAGTCTTGTTCTCCTGACTCGGTTACGTACTGGCACTCCAAGGGCTGCTTGCTGCGACCTAAGGTCCAGTAAGACTCTGGCTTTTCTATCACTATGCCTGGAGCTATAGTGACGCTTCGGTCCCCAGTGACCGGTGACAATGTGCAGGATAATCCGATCCTTAAGGCACTTCTGAATCCTTCCCACTATGCCCTTCGCCCTGCTTCTGCTTTCAATGTAGCACTGAAGCGTGAAGATAGAAAGTCAGTTTTCTTCCTTGGTCTCACTGAGTAACTCTCAGTTTCCTCAAAGTTCAGACTGAGTAAAAGGTAACTCTGACTAGACTCGGGATGATAACTAGTCATCCGTTACTAGACTCCACTTCGTTGAATTGGCAGGAACTAATCTTCTGCTCACCCAGAGCTCTGACAGGAATCCTCACTGTCTGAGAAGAACTAGCCCTGACTGCTCTGTACGATGACAGGAAGCTAGACTGACTCTCTCCTGTGCTACACGTCACTCCCCTATACACCCCTGTGGGTGTGTCTGAAATGTAAGTGAGTGTCAAGCTTTAACTGTTACCTTACTGTGCATTCTCCAGATCCTGTGTGCCTTACATACCAGGGCTACACATTCCCCTTGGTAAAATACAGCACTCCCGGGCTGTGAAATATAAGAAGAAAGACATTTTGTTTTTCATTTAAACAAGTAACATTTTAAACTCTTCCCATCCGGGAGGTACGGGTTTCTTGAACGTTGCATTATAACAATAGGCATAGAAAAATACAAAATACTAAATAGACATTTTCATATAAATAGATGACAATATTCTTGTGAAGGACCCGCACCAAACCTTCAACGTGGGTCCTGGGTGGGCTGCAGGACATCTGAATGCAGACCTCACTCAGTGCCTCACCATACGGGTTTTATGTTCAGAGGTAGGTGTGCTGGCAGAGAATGCACAAAGTGCAACTATATACAAGATCAGTTCTTGGGCTGGCTCAGTCCTCAGCCTCAGAGTCCATCATGAAACATTTTCAAGTAATTTACATATCATAACAATACTTTATACAATTATCCATACTTAGTAAACTAGTTTGCTAGGACTACTTTTGATAACGAATAGGTATCTTCCCTTTCGTTGTACGTTCTGATCTACGTGGAGTAGCTTCAGGTATATTAATCTCTAACCCAACTGTTCTACGTAACGGCAAACTATAGAACTGCCTCAATCTTTCTATGGATCTGGCAAGCGTACTGATGGCTGGGCGGTGTGAGTCAGCTTCACCAGGGGTTCCCATAGCATGGGGCGCTGCTTCCGATGATTCTTCCTCTTGAGGTTCCGCAGGTTGGGGTGCTGCTGGAGTAGGTAACTCCTGAACTGGCTCAACTGGCACCATGGGCACAACTGGAGGTAGAACTTCCTCTTGTGGCTGATAAAATTGCAACACCGGAATTATTACAGCATCTCCCAGTCTCGGCCAATCTGCAGGGAAATCTCCCAGATCCGTGTGTATGACCTCTTCTTTTCTTTCTTCTTGATTGATGACAGAGTTCTCTTCACGAAACTTTAAGGGTTTTGGACACAATTTCAAATGGTCTCTGGACACAGTGGATATTGTTCTTCCTCCGTCCTTACTGATGATACAAACTTTTCTATTGTCATATTTGGAATCTTGTACGACGTAGGGTTCTTGCTCCCACTGGTTATCCAATTTGTGCATTTTCCTTTTCCTTTTCAATACCACTTCTCCAGGCATCAAAGGCTTGGCAGGAGCATTCCTGTTGTAAATATCTTCCTGTTTTTCCCGTACCTTGTTGAGACTTTCTTCTACACAGACTTGCACTCTTCTGTATTGCTCTTGCCGATTGATGTCCCAGTTTTCAATAGCGTCATCTGCCTCTGGTTCTACCACTCCAAGTTCTAAATCCATTGGTAGTCTTCCGGGCCTTGCTCTCATAAGATAGGCTGGAGTGCAGTTAGTGGAACTTACAGGTATATGGTTATACAAGTCAACCAAATCAGGTAGTAAGTCCGGCCATCGATTTCTGTCTTCCAACGGTATGGATTTCAACAAATCAAGGACAATGTGGTTCATTTTCTCGCAAAGACCGTTGGTTTGAGGATGGTATGGTGTTGTTCTAATTTTCTTACACCCATACATGTGACAGAATTCCTTGAATAGATCAGCTTCGAAAGCAGGTCCTTGATCGGTTAATACTTGCTCCGGATACCCATGCGGTCTGCAGAAGCTTGCTTGAAAGGTTTTTGCTGCCGTCACTGCTGTCTGATCCTTAACTGGTACAACCACCAGAAATCTAGAGTAATGGTCCACCATGGTCAAGGCGTATGAGTATCCAGATCTACTTGGCGACAGTTTGACGTGGTCCAGGGCCACAATCTCCAAGGGACGAGTCGTCCGGATAGGCTGCAGGGGTGCCCTCTGACTACCGTAGTCCTTTCTTCTGAGACCACAGGGTCCACAGTTCCGACACCACCTCTCAATGGAGCTGCGCATCCCTACCCAGTAGAACCGGCACCTCAACAGGGTCTCCAGCTTTCTCCAGCCAAAGTGTCCTGCTTGATCATGGTATGCTTCCAACACCATTTGGACGTCTGCCTTGGGGACCACTATTTGCCAGACCATCTCGTGGGTCCTGGGATTGACGTATCTCCTGCACAACTTCTCACGGTATAGGAATAACCTGCTTCTCTCGTTCCACAGGAGCTTTGCTGACATAGGTGCATCTTTTTCCAAGGAGGAACCTTCCTGTCTTAACAACTCCTTGATACGGCTGACCACTGGATCGCTGTCCTGAGTCTCTTTCCAGCTGTGATGGGGTAAAGGATTTAACGTTGCACCATACTGCTTTCTGTAGACTCGATGCTCGTGGACTACCCCATTTCGATGGAACGCAGGTAGCTCAATTTCTTCCAGGTCGTCCGATTCTTCCTCCGTGTCAGAGTCATGCGGCATTCGGGACAATGCGTCAGCATTAGCATTCTTTCGGCCTGCCCGGTACTTGATAGTAAACTGGTAATTAGACAACCGAGCCATCCAACGCTGCTCCATGGCGCCCAACTTGGCCGTTTCCAGGTGCGTTAGCGGGTTGTTGTCTGTGTACGCCGTGAACTTGTTGGAGGCCAGGTAGTGCTTAAATCTTTCAGTAATGGCCCAGACCAGCGCCAGAAACTCCAGCTTGAAGCTGCTATAATTTTCCGGATTCCTCTCAGTTGGCCTGAGTTTTCTGCTGGCATAAGCGATGACTTTTTCTTGGCCATTCTGCTTCTGACTGAGAACTGCTCCTAAACCTTCATTACTAGCATCGGTGTACAGCAGGAACGGTTGGCTGTAATCAGGATACGTCAAGATCTCATCGCCTGTAAGGATCTCTTTCATCTTTTGGAATGCTTCAGCCTGTTCCTTACCCCAATTGAAGGGAGGATTTCTGCTCTTTAGGGATTGGCCTACTAGGAGGTCCTGTAGAGGCGCTGCCTTCTTCGTGTAATCTTTCACGAACCTTCTGTAGTAACCCGTTAGTCCCAGGAACTGTCGCACTTCCTTGAGGTTCTTCGGCTCCGGCCACTTCTGGATGGCAGTGACTTTCTCTGGGTCCGGCGCTACTCCTTCCGAACTGACGATGTGCCCCAAATATTGTACCTTCTGTTTGAGTAGATGGCATTTTGAGGGTTTCAACTTCATCCCGTACCTGGACAGGGACTCAAATACTTCTGCCAGGTGCTTCAGATGGTCCTCATATGTCTTAGAGTACACGATGACGTCGTCTAAGTATAGCAGCACGGTTTCAAAATTGAGATGTCCCAGGCAGTTCTCCATCACTCTCTGAAATGTTCCTGGGGCACTGCTGAGCCCAAACGGCATTCTGTCGAACTCACAAAGCCCCATTGGGGTGGTGAAAGCCGTTTTCTCACGATCCTCCTCAGCCACAGCCACTTGCCAGTATCCACTAGTCAGATCAAGGGTAGAAAAGTAGTTAGCCGTTTTCAGAGCAGCTAATGACTCCTCTATACGTGGTAACGGGTATGCATCCTTGTGTGTTATGCGGTTCACCTGCCTGTAATCCACACACATTCTCAAGCTACCATCTTTCTTTCTAACCAGGACTAGAGGTGCTGCCCAGGGACTACAACTATCCCTGATTACTCCGGCTTCTTTCATATCTCGCAACATTTCCTTAGCCTTCTGATAATGGGCTGGGGGTATAGGCCTATACCGCTCTTTGATGGGAGGATGACTGCCTGTAGGGATATGATGTTGTACTCCCTTAACTATCCCAAAATCAAGTGGATTCTTGCTAAATACTTGGGCGTACTCTTGCACCACCCGTAATACCCCTTGCTTCTGGTGAGCGGGAGTGGTGTCCGTCCCAACATGGAGTTGCTGACACCATTCCGCCACCTGGGTTGCCGGGTCATTGTCCTCCGCTATTTGGCGGGAGTCTAAGGACTCAGCCGGGAGAATAGAATTATTGTCGACAGCATGTAGTTTAGCAATGGTTGCATAACGGGGTAAGTTTACCTCATCATCTCCCCAGTTGAGAAGCCGTACCGGTACTCTTCCATTCACCACTTCCACTACTCCCCTAGCAGTCATAAGTGTAGGTCTATGTTCTGAATGGTGGGGTTCTACTACAGCTTGGTAGTTCTGTCCTCTCAGACCTATGGCTGCCCTGCACCAGATTATCATTTCACTCATTGGGGGTATCACAATGGGATTCGAGTCAGTGACCCGTACATTACCAATTTCGCCGTCTGTAAGCTTCGCTTGCTGCTGACACACCAGGGCCCGGATCTCTCTTTGGATTACTCCTTTCTGCCTTGGTCGGGCAATCTCAGCGAGCTGTTGGAGTAAGAACACAACTTCTCCCAAACAATTACTGATAATGTTAGTACCCAAAATTATATTTAAACCGTTCTCCTCATTTACAGTCTTTACTACCAGAAGCCCCTGGTCTTTCAACTCCTCTCTGCCCACTTTCACATCTACACATTTTGTCCCGAGTACTTCTACAGGAAGACCATTAGAAGCATACACGGTAAAGTCAGGGCTCGGGGGTTTAAGACTGTCCATTGACCAGAACTTAGTATATAGGGCATCAGGTATTAGGGTCACCTGAGACCCAGTGTCTAACAATGCCGGAACAGCAATACCATCTAGAATGATAGACAGGTAGGGTCGTCCACCCACATAGCTGCGGTTCCAGTCTAGGGGGCCTGACGGGTCTCCTCCTGGGTGTTGGCCCTCGGACCCAGGTTCTGCCCGTTTAAAGGACACTGTGGAGACATATGACCTTTCCGGTTGCATCGGTAACAGGTGATCTCCCGACGAGGAGGGTGTTGATCAGAGGTCGCTCCTTGGGGTGGCGTTGTCCTCCTCCGGGGGGGCGACGTCTTCCTTCTTCTCCGGTTCATCCACGGGACGTCTTCTGGGCAATCAGCTAATAAGATCTTCCCTTCTTCCTCTGTCCGCAGCTGCAGGGCACTCATCACAGCAGCCAGATTTTTAGTCAGCTGGCGCACCTCTGAGCGCAGACAGTCCAATTCACTAGGGGGTGTCACCTGCGTTTTGGTTTCGGCCACTAGCGAGGAAAAGGGGGTTGCCGCCGGCTCCAGAGTGACTTCACCCTGACGATGTTGGGTTGCCACCTCAGGTTTGCCCAGGGGCCGCAGCCCTTTTATTGCCATGTCCTTTAGGGCATCAAAGGTAGCATCAGGGTGATCTAAAGACCACCAATTCACAGTTCTGCGTTCCGCTTGGGACCTCAGTCCCTGCACAAATTGTTCTTTCAGCATCTTATTTTCATCAATGACACTTATGGTATTAACCTGCTTGAGGGCTCTCAGGGCCCCTTGTAGTCGGCAGGCATAGTCCCTTATGCTGTCACTTGGTTGCTGTGAACAGTTATAGAATGCCATCCGGGGATCTGTTTCGGTGCGATCTTCAAAAATGGCCTGTAACTTTAAGAGGATTGCAGGCACCAACTCCTGGTCCGTGGTAGCCCAAGTCTCCACTTCTCTCTCAGCAGCGCCAGTTAGCTGCCCTATTAATACTGCAGCTTTTTGCCTCTCAGACATAGAGTACATTTCCAGGACACTGCATATCTTCCGTTTGAATCCTGCTAAAGTGCCTGGCTCGCCGCTGTACTGGGGAAGCCATTTCGCCCCAGGCATATATGGAAGTGTTAGTGGCATGAGCGGGACCACCGGGCCGGGTGCTGGGCCTGCGCCCCCATCTGGCGCTACAACGCCACGCGGTGCGGAGTCGGGTCCTCCGGCTGGGGCCGCACTGTCGGCCGGTTGTTGCAACATATTAGCGCCCCCTTGGTTAAACGGAGCCTACCGGTTTCAGAAGCTGCTATTTCCCAGGCACAGCAGTAGGAACAGGACCTTCGTCGCAGGCGCTCTGATGTCAGAGCGTCCACTTCCTGTCGCAGGACCTGCCGCTGAGTCAGAGCCGGGGGCGTGTCCAAGACTTTGCGCGCTCCTTCAGGTACGCCCACCTTCTTCTCCAGCGCCTCAGGGCGCGAATATGGCGGCAAATATGGCGGTATTTGGCGCCAAACAATAGCAACAGTCTTTTTCACCAAAACACTCCACAGGCACACAGGGCTCGCAATTCTGCAAGTTTCGGATCCTGTTCGTGACGCCAAATTGTCTTGACCCGCACCACAATTGTGGTTTACCAGAGCAATGGGGTACTCAGAGCCGAGCCCATGGAAGTCTATGGGGTTGTCACAGGTAGCGCTGGCTCGGTCTGTGGCCCTGGCGGTCAGGCGTATGTTGGGGGGTATATTTACAGGGGATAGGTATATATACAGTTCGTGACGCCACCTGTAGTTCTCTGATCACTAAGACCAGCGCTGCTGTAGATCTCTGAGGGGATGGTGAGGCAGCTAGATGTCGGGTCCCCTACAGGTGGGACTCTTCCCTCAGGTCGATAGTTATGGTGGGGTTGTGCAGGAATGCAATTAAATAACTCAGTCTCACACATAGAAGCTTCTTTCCATACCTTTTACTTCAAGTTGTTCAGGCAGGTCCCAGGGAGGCTGTTCGGGGTGGATGAATGCACGTAGCGGTAACAGTTGAGCAGGTTACAGGCCTCCTTCTCTTTCCAAATGATGAGTGAGTCCAAGCTTGCCTGTAGCTAAGTTAACTCTATAGTTTTCAGCTTTCCCCACTAGCTGTACTGCCCGGTCAGTTTTGTGATAGAGCCTTATAAGTGGTGAACTAAGTACTTTCTTTTGCCGCGCGCCGGACTCAGAAGTCTTGTTCTCCTGACTCGGTTACGTACTGGCACTCCAAGGGCTGCTTGCTGCGACCTAAGGTCCAGTAAGACTCTGGCTTTTCTATCACTATGCCTGGAGCTATAGTGACGCTTCGGTCCCCAGTGACCGGTGACAATGTGCAGGATAATCCGATCCTTAAGGCACTTCTGAATCCTTCCCACTATGCCCTTCGCCCTGCTTCTGCTTTCAATGTAGCACTGAAGCGTGAAGATAGAAAGTCAGTTTTCTTCCTTGGTCTCACTGAGTAACTCTCAGTTTCCTCAAAGTTCAGACTGAGTAAAAGGTAACTCTGACTAGACTCGGGATGATAACTAGTCATCCGTTACTAGACTCCACTTCGTTGAATTGGCAGGAACTAATCTTCTGCTCACCCAGAGCTCTGACAGGAATCCTCACTGTCTGAGAAGAACTAGCCATGACTGCTCTGTACGATGACAGGAAGCTAGACTGACTCTCTCCTGTGCTACACGTCACTCCCTATACACCCCTGTGGGTGTGTCTGAAATGTAAGTGAGTGTCAAGCTTAACTGTTACCTTACTGTGCATTCTCCAGATCCTGTGTGCCTTACATACCAGGGCTACACAAATGCACAGTGACAGGAGGGATCACAGGACAATGTACAGTGACAGGAGGAATCACAGGACAATGTACAGTGACAGGAGGGATCACAGGACAATGTACAGTGACAGGAGGGATCACAGGACAATGTACAGTGACAGGAGGAATCACAGGACAATGTACAGTGACAGGAGGGATCACAGGACAATGTACAGTGACAGGAGGAATCACAGGACAATGTACAGTGACAGGAGGGATCACAGGACAATGTACAGTGACAGGAGGGATCACAGGACAATGTACAGTGACAGGAGGAATCACAGGACAATGTACAGTGACAGGAGGGATCACAGGACAATGTACAGTGACAGGAGGAATCACAGGACAATGTACAGTGACAGGAGGAATCACAGGACAATGTACAGTGACAGGAGGAATCACAGGACAATGTACAGTGACAGGAGGGATCACAGGAGAATGTACAGTGACAGGAGGAATCACAGGACAATGTACAGTGACAGGAGGATGTGTAGCCCAGCTACGCAGGCACACATAAAAGTCCAGGAGAGTGCACTGGAAGGCAACAGCAAAAGCTTGATATGCATTCACTGTCACTCACACTTTTTAGACACACCCATCTGAGTTATAAGGGGGAGTGACACGTGGCAGAAGGAGTCTGTTTCCTGTCTGAGAAGAGCTCAGGACAGAGGGAGAGTTTCCAGCCAGTCAGTTAGCTCCGGGAGGCTCAGGAGTGAGTCATCCCCTGGATAGTTATCTGTCTGAGATAAGATCAGTCTGTGTGGAGCTTAGTGTTCAGTGGAGTTCAGCCTGTTAGCTTCTGTCTCAAGGACAGAGCAGCCATTCAGTCTCGGTCCTGTGTGGACTTTGGAGGAAACTGAGAGCTGTGCAGCGAGCTCTGGATGAAGCTGACATTATTCCACAAAAGCCACCAGTGTTTATGTTAAAAGCGGAAAGCAGGGCGAAGGGCACAGTGGAGAAGATAGAGAAGTGCTTTAGGTATTGGATTGCCTGCACTAAATTGCCGGACACCGGGGTCCGAAGCGTTGCTACTGTTACAGGCATAGTAACAAGAAAACCGGAGGCATCTGGACTACAGGTCGCAGAGAGCAGCCCTAAGTGTCAATACGTAACCGGAGTCAGGTGGAACAAGGACTTTGAGCTAGGCCAGGCAAAAGTAAGGACTTAGTTTCATCACTTAGAAGGCTCCACCACAACGTTGGCCGGGCAGTACAGCTATAGAGAAAGCTGGAGTTTCAGAGTTAACTTCGCTTCAGGCAAGTTGGACTCACATGTACCTTGAAGTTAAGGAGGCCTCTAACCTGCTCAGCTGTTACCGGAATGTGCACTCTCCACCCCGACCAGCTCCCCGGGATCTGCTTGAACCATCATCAGTAAAAGGTATGAAAAGGAGCTACCTTGTGTGTGACTGAATTATTACTACACCCTGCATCATCATCATTATAGACTTCCAGGGACCCGTCTCACCTGTGGGAGACTTACTACCAAGCTGCCCCATAACATCCCCTGTGAAAGTCCTCATAGCAGCGCTGGTACAATTACCAGAAACCGCAGGTGGCATCACGAACTACCTATCCTAATAATCCCCTAAAAATATTCCCCTATTGCACGACCGCCAGGGCCACGGACCGAGCCACCGCTACCAGTGACAACTCCCATAGATTTCCATGGGCTCGTCTCCGAGTACCCCATAGCCCTGGTATCCACAATTGTGGTGCGTGGTCGCAACAACTATTTTTGGCGTCCACGAACAGGATTCGAAGCTTGCAATTGTGAGTCCTGTGTGCCTAAATTGAACTGTTTGCTGTATGTCACTATTGGCGCCAAAATACCGCCATTTTGCCGCCAAGTTGGCACCCTGAGGCGCTGGTGAAGAAGGTGGGCGTACCTTCGTGGGCGTGTACCCCCCCTGAAGCGCGAAAGTTATGGCCGCCCTCTCCAAGGCCTACTACAATGTGCGGTCCAGCCCCACTGCAAAGGAAATACGCCTCCTCTTCATCCTCTATGCGAAGAGGAGGAGACGCAAATCCCGCTCCACGGAAAGGACCAGAATGTTCCTGTTGGATACCACAGTCTGGCCTGGGATGAGGTGGCAGAAGGACAGGAGCAGCTATGCAGTGGAGCAGTGGAGCACAGGCCCTGCTCCCCAGAAAAGCTGTTGCTTGAACCGGAGCCATCTCTAATACAGGAACTTCAGCAAACCATGCTGGAGCTGCAGAAAGAGAATGTGGTGCTCAGAAGATTAATCCAGCGTCATGCAGACATGCAGGAGACAGAGAGACGCTGGCGTGTCCAGACACAGCGGCTGCTGTGGAACGCAGTGTTCTCTCCTACAAGCATAATGCCGTCTCCTGATTTCCCAAAATCACTGCTGAGAAAGGCTGAGGGACGACCGGAGGCTGCCACCAAAAGTGCTGTACCTGATTCCACCGATGCGGAGGTGGAGGAGAAGGAGGCTGAGGAGGTCCTGCCCGTTCCGGAGTGCCAGCCCGGCAAGGAGGCCGCAGCAGATTACAGATCCCCGGTAGGGACACCGGAGGAAACCCAGCCGTCTGGATGGAGCAGCGACAGCAGCAGGTTAGTGCGTCCCCAACTGAGCCATTGCGCACACCTGCTTCCTGCTCTGCATCACACCAGCATTGTGCATCGGCATCGCCCCCCTGCGTACACCTCTGTATCGCAATCTGCATCGCAAACTGCATCGCAATCTACATCGCCCCCTGCATCGCAAACAGCGACCTGCTCGACATCGCAACAGGCGACCTACCCAGCATCGCCCCCTGAAGGCCCATCGCAATCTATGTCGCAATCGGCATCGCCTCCTGCTTACTCAACGCAAACCAAGTCGCAATCTGTACAGCAGCCCAGGTCTCAGCCAGTGCTGCCGCCTAAACCGCAAACTGCGACCAAATTAATATCGCAAAATGTTGTGGCACCTGAAGCGACGCAATCGGCGTCTCACAAAGAGGAAGCACCCGGCGTGCCCCTAGCGGTTCGCACAAGGACTGTAGCGACCCAGACATTGATAGCAGGTCACGACCTGTTTGTAATGCGCTCTAAGGAGCATCGCGTGGTTCCAGCCCCTGGGGTGGAAGATGTAATTGAAAGCAAGAAAAGTGAAGACCGGTAGGAGCCAGACAGGGGTTTACCGCATACAAGAATGTATAAAGTTTTGAAAGAAAAATGCGTTTTTGCACTTTAGCATTGTATACTGATGTTTTACATATATGGAATAGAATACCCGGCTGGGTACTAGGAAGAGAAAATGAAGGTTACCTATTTTGCATAGTTTTGCATAAAATACCCTGTTTGGGTAAAGTGAAGTTGAAGTTAAAAGAATGTGTTGATTGCATAAGTTGAAGTATATATATAGATATATAATGTGAAGTGAAATGTATATGTGTCCTTAACCATGCCATGGACTGAGAGGCTGAGGACTATGCCAGCCCAAAAACTTTCACTTGTAAATAGTTGCGCTATGGTGCATTATCTTGGTTTTCCATTAAACCACTACTACTATCTACCTCTGAAGAAAAATCCGTATGGTGGGCCTAGAGTGAGGTCTGCAGTCAGAAGTCCTGCAGCCCACCCAGGACCCACGTGGGAGGTTTTTGGTGCGGGTCCTCCACAAGTATTGTGTATATAATGTCTCGATATTTTGATACTTTTGATACTTTTGTATTCTTCATTGTACAAATTGTAACGTTCAAGAATTCGTACCTCCCGGATGGGAAGAGTTATAATGTTGTTGTTAATGCAAAACAAAATGTTCTTTTTGTCTTTTACAGCCCGGGAGTGCTGTGTTTTACCAAGGGGGGATGTGTAGCCCAGCTACGCAGGCACACATAAAAGTCCAGGAGAGTGCACTGGAAGGCAACAGCAAAAGCTTGATATGCATTCACTGTCACTCACACTTTTTAGACACACCCATCTGAGTTATAAGGGGGAGTGACACGTGGCAGAAGGAGTCTGTTTCCTGGCTGAGAAGAGCTCAGGACAGAGGGAGAGTTTCCAGCCAGTCAGTTAGCTCCGGGAGGCTCAGGAGTGAGTCATCCCCTGGATAGTTATCTGTCTGAGATAAGATCAGTCTGTGTGGAGCTTAAGGTACTGCCACACTTAGCTATCCCGCTAGCGATCTCGTTAGCGTTGCATACTAATGAGATCGCTAGCGGGATTGTTTCTATATCGCTAAATGCTGCCGCATTTAGCGATATAGTTAACGACGCTATCGCGGTTAGCGATCTTCTTAACGACTTTAGCGGTACAAAAGTACCGCTAAATCGCTAAGAAAAGGTGCCACACAGCGATAAGATACTTACCCAGCGGGAGCGCCAGCGATGAAATGGGTCCGGAGCGATTCCAGCGACGAGCGAGATCACAGCAGGAAGCTCGTCGCTGGAAGCTGCCGCACTGAACAATATCGCTAACGGGATCGCTAAATAGTGACGTTTTTTAGCGATCCCGTTAGCGATATTGTTTAGTGTGGCATACCCTTTAGTGTTCAGTGGAGTTCAGCCTGTTAGCTTCTGTCTCAAGGACAGAGCAGCCATTCAGTCTCGGTCCTGTGTGGACTTTGGAGGAAACTGAGAGCTGTGCAGCGAGCTCTGGATGAAGCTGACATTATTCCACAAAAGCCACCAGTGTTTATGTTAAAAGCGGAAAGCAGGGCCAAGGGCATAGTGGAGAAGATAGAGAAGTGCTTTAGGTATTGGATTGCCTGCACTAAATTGCCGGACACCGGGGTCCGAAGCGTTGCTACTGTTACAGGCATAGTAACAAGAAAACCGGAGGCATCTGGACTACAGGTCGCAGAGAGCAGCCCTAAGTGTCAATACGAAGGGGCAGGGGAAAAAGACTTTGAGCAGGCCAAAAAAGTAAGGATTTTATTTCATCACTTAGAAGGCTCCCCCACAACTTGCCGGCAGTCAGCTATAGAGAAAGCTGGAGTTTCAGATTTAAAACTTCCTTCAGGCAATTTGGACCCACATTCCTTTTAAGTTAAGGGGCCTCAACCTGCTCAGCTGTTCCCGGGAATGTGCCCCTCTCCACCCCGACCAGCTCCCGGGATCTGTTAAAACCATCATCAGTAAAAGGATAAAAAGGGAGCTCCCTTTGTGTGTGACAAATTTAAATACAAAAACCCCGCATCTTCATCATCATTAAGACTTCCAGGGCCCCCGCTCACCGGGGGGAGACTTACTACCAAGCTGCCCCAAACCCCCCCTTGAAGTCCTTAAGCACGGGAACAATTTACCAGAAAGGGTGGCGTCCGAACTCCTATCCTAAAATTCCCCCCCTAAATATCCCCTTGCACGACCGCCAGGGCCACGGGCCGAGCCACCGCTACCAGTACAAAACCCCCAAAACTTCCAGGCCCGGCCCGAGTACCCCCAAGCCCTGGTTCCAAATTGGGTGCGTGGCGGAAAAAAGGAAACGGGCAATGTACAGTGACAGGAGGGGTCACGGAAAGTACAGTGACAGGGGGGATCACAGACAATGTCAGTGACAGGAAGAAACACGGACAAAGTACATGCAGGAGGGGTCACAGGAAAAAGACAGTGAGGAGGTAAAAGGAAATAACAGGCGGGGGAATCACAGGGCAAGTAAATGACAGGAGGCACAGGAAAGTACCCCTCAGGAAGAATCAAGGACAATGTACAGAAGGAGGGGTAAGACAAGTACAGTGACAGGAGGGGTCCAGGACAATTTACATGACAGGAGGGACACAGGGCAAAGTCATGAAGAGGGGGTCACAGGGCAAAGTACAGTACAGGAGGGATCACAGGGCAATGTACAGGGGCAGGAGGTCACAGGCCAAAAGTACCTGACAGGGGGATCACAGACAATTACGTGACAGGGGGAATCACAGGACAAGTACAGTGAAGGGGAACACAGGGCAAGTACAGTGACAGGAGGAATACAGGGAAAGTACATACAGGGGGAAACACAGGGAAATGACGTGCCGGAGGGACGCAGGACAATTACAGGAAGGGGGAACACAGGGGCAATGTACAGTGGGCGAGGGATCACGGGCAATGTACAGTGACAGGGGGAACCAGGGAAAAGTACAGTGACAGAGGATCAAAGGGGCAATTACAGTGCAGGAGGACACAGGACAATTACAGTGACAGGAGGAATCACGGACAATGTACATGACAGGGGGAATAAAACAAAA